>JACEEZ010008569.1:0-15000 GCA_016584305.1 Chionoecetes opilio
AAAAGGGTTTAAAATAAAGGTTTAATCGTGCCAAAACCGATTTTTTAATAATCATGTACATGGATGCATATCCACAAAAACTGATGGGCCAACAATATAGAATTTTTAAAAAAATGGCCGCCACTAAAGCATTTTTCATTATAAATCAGGAGTTATTTCACATGCAAGCATACGTTTTGTGCCTATATCCATGTTTTAATGGATAATAATTCCGATGGACATAAGCATGTTGAGGTAAATTTCCAATCATTAAGGTTTTAGTAGTTATTTCGAAAAAAGATGGCCGCCGATCATTTAATTTTTTGTGAGAGAACATATTTGTGTGTCAATTGTGTCAATACCATTGGGTTCATAGACAGATAATGCAATAAGAAATATAATGTGTTCCTATGTTAGTTAAAGCCATATTTGGGGGTATAGAGGCGCCAGTGATAGTGCGGGCAAAGCCCCGAGAATCCGCACTCTAAATCAAGTGGTACGGCCCCCTAGCCCAACTTTTTCTTATGGGGTGGCCGGGGCGGTGCAGAGGCGGCGCCTGCCCGTCGAATCACCCCCTGGGATCAACCTGCGGAGGGTTCTTCGTGTGGGCTCGTGGAACGTTCTGAGCCTCTCAGACGATCATCGACTACCTCTCCTATCGGGCGAGCTCAGTAGACGGAGGGTGGATATAGTGGGACTCTCTGAGACGAGGAGGCCTGGCAGTGGCGAGACTAGCAGTGGGGGTTACACCTACTACTGGTCCGGCATGAGCAATGGTCACCGTGTACGGGGAGTAGCTATAGGCATCTCCAGCAAACTGCAGCCGTCAGTTGTTGAGGTTACTCCGGTGATGAGCGTATAATGCGGGTGAGGATGAAACACACTCTGGGTTTCATGTCTCTTGTTGCAGTGTACGCTCCTACCGAGATGCGTTAAAACTGAAGAGAAGGAGATGTTCTACGCCAAACTCGACTCTGTATTAGACCAGTGTCCTCCTCGGGACACACTCATTGTCTTGGGCGACTTCAATGCTACTACTGGCACTGTTGAGAGATGGCTACGAGTTGTGTGTTGGTCCCCATGGATCCGGTACCAGAAACCCACAGTTCTCTGCTTCTGAACTTTGCAAGGTCCAGAAGGTTGAAATTGCAGGTTCTTGGTTATCAGAGACCAGAGCTGCACCGCTGGACATGGTATAGTAATGCCGGAGGGTAGCTAAGGAGATCGACCACATCCTCGTTAGTACTCGTTGGAGGATCCTCCAGAACTGCAGGGTTTACCGGAGTGCTGAATTCTTTGGAACAGATCACAGACTTGTTGTTGCTACACTTAAGCTTCATGTCAAGTCCAGAAGAATCTCAAGAGGTAACCATGCTGTGTTTCATCTTGAGAAACTGAAGGACTTGACATGTACTCATGAGTATGCGGTGGCAGTCTCAAATCGGTTTGATGTGCTCGGTGCTCTCGGGGATCCTGTAGAACTGTGGGATACCCTCAAACGTGAAACTCTACAGGCTGCCAAGGAGTGTATTGGGGAGCGCCCGAGGTCAAGGCGTGGTTTTGTCTCGACGGAGACGCTGGAGAAAATCGAGGAGAGTCGCGCTGCCAGGCTGGCTGGGAACCGGGACCAGCACAGGGCTCTGTCACGCCGGGCTAGAACCCTCCTGAGGAGAGACAAGGAGAGGTATGTCAGGAGTCTCGCTGAGGATGTCGAGGGTCATTTGAACGCTAATGACCTCCGACCCGCCTACCGAGCCCTGAAGAAGCTCCGTTCCAAGTCTCCTTCTCGGGCGAGTGCTATTCGAACAGCAGATGGGCGCCTCGTGTCGGACATGGATGGGCAGATGGCTCGTTGGGCTGAGTACTTTGGGCAGTTGTTCACGGTGGACCCTCCAACTGAGCAGCTTCACACCACTGGGTTACAGGCAGTGGATGCCGATCCTCCCATTGACGAAACCGCACCCTCTCTTGACGAAGTCAGAGAGGCTGTAGCAAAGTTGAAGGGTGGAAAGGCAGCTGGTGTTTGTAATATCAGTGCGGAGCTCCTCAAAGCTGGGGGTGAGGCCATGATCCGCGGGCTGCATGCTGTCCTGACTGCAGTGTGGCAATCAGGTACCATTCCTCCTGACTGAAAAGGGGCTGGTCGTCCCTATCTGGAAAGGGAAAGGGACCGTCAGGACTGCAACAATTACCGCGGTATTACACTGCTCAGCGTACCAGGCAAGGTGCTTGCCCATCTATTGCTGACACGAATTCGCAGTCATCTGGTAAAGCATCAGAGACCTCAGCAGTCTGGGTTCACGCCTGGTAAGTCAACAACGGACCGTATCCTAGCGCTTCGTGTCCTGGTGGAACGCCGACGTGAGTTTTTGACACCGGGTGCTTGCAGCCTATGTTGATCTCAAGAAGGCGTTTGACTCAGTGCATCGTGAGTCACTCTGGGATCTTCTGCGACTTCGCGGGATTCCTGCAAGGACTATTGGTTTGATAACTGGTCTCTATTCTGGGACTGAGAGTGCTGTGAAGTGTGGGGCAGGTGTATCCAGCTTCTTTTCTGTGAATACAGGAGTGAGGTAAGGGTGCGTGCTTGCCCCATCACTTTTCAATGCTTGTATGGACTGGGTAATGGACAAGGTTGTAGATCAAAGTGATTGTGGAGCATCCGTCGGCAACACCAAGATCACTGATCTTGTTTTTGCCGATGATGCAGTAATATTTGCTGAGTAGCTGGAGGTCCTGGTGATGGCTCTCGAGGCGCTGCACGAGGAGGCAAAGCCTTTGGGACTTGAGGTCTCCTGGCTCAAGACCAAGGTCCAGGTGTTTGGAGACTTACTAGATGAAGCAGTAAAGTCTGTTCATGCGTGTGGCGAGGACATTGAGATCTTGGAAAATTTTACATACCTTGTAGCGCAGTCCATAATGACGGCGGGTCACGTTAAGAAGCCTTACGGCGGATTGGCATAGCACACGGTGTTATGGACTCGCTCAGCGGGAGTATTTGGCGTTGTCGGTACCTGTGCAGGAGGACAAAGATCCGGATCTTCAAGTCGCTTGTGATCCCTGTCTTACTCTATGGTTGTGGACATGGACACTAATAGTGACTTGAAGAGACGAATCAATGCCTTTGGTAATAAGTGCCTTCGCAGAATCATGGGGTATCGCTGGATGATTACGTGTCAAATCAGCGATTGCACCGTGAGACTGAATCGAGGCCTATTACCTGCATAGTCCGTCAGCGCCAACTTCGGCTATATGGGCATGTGGCACGCTACCCTGAAACCGATCCTTTCCATCGGGTTGTATCTGTAGAGACAATCCGGCGTGGAGGAGGCCACAAGGTTGTGGCCTCACAACCCACGGTTGTGGGGCGCCCACAAGGCTCGTGACTGGGGCAAGTTGATGTTTCTTGTCGAGAGCTGCTTGGTATGGGAAAGGAGCCTGCATGGGAACTCGCGCGAGGTGACCCCCGGGAGTGGCGTCGTAGGGTGGGCGAGGCGACGCGCCCCCCGGCGTATGCCCCTAATGATTGATTGATTGAGTGATAGTTTAAAGGGCAATTATTCTTACGGGACCAAAGATATAATGTTCTAAGATTCGTATATACAACTATGGGAAATGAGAGAGATATAAAGATCATACATACATACATAATCATACTCTCTCCTCTCCTCTTCTCTCTCTCTCTTCTCTCCTCCTCTCTCTCATCTCTCTCCTCTCTCTCTCTCTCTCTCTCTCTCTCTCTCCTCTCTCTCTCTCTCTCTCTCTCTCTCTCTCTCTCCTCTCTCTCCTCCCTCTTCTCTCTCTCTCTCTCTCTCTCTCTCTCTCTCTCTCTCTCTCTGCTCTCCTCTCGTCTCTCTCTCTCTCTCTCTCTCTCTCTCTCTCTCTCTCTCTCTCCTCTCTCTCTCTCTCTCTCTCTCTCTCTCTCTCTCTCTCTCTCTCTCACACACACCACACACACATACACACACGAATTATCTCTCAAACACACACACTCACACGAATTCTCTCTCAAACACACACACTCACACACACGCACTCTCTCTCAAACACACACACACACACACTCATTCTCTCTCTCAAACACACACACACACACACGCATTCTCTCTCTCAAACACACACACACACACACACACGCATTCTCTCTCAAACACACACACACACACACACACACACGCACACTCATTATCTCTCTCAAACACACACACACGCATTCTCTCTCAAACACTAACACACACACACACACGCATTCTCTCTCTCAAACACTAACACACACACACACACGCATTCTCTCTCAACACTAACACACACGCATTCTCTCTCTCAAACACACACACACGCATTCTCTCTCTCAAACACTAACACACACACACACACACACACACACGCATTCTCTCTCTCAAACACTAACACACACACACGCATTCTCTCTCAAACACACACACACACACGCATATTCTCTCCCAAACACACACACGCATTCTCTCTCAAACACACACAAACACGCATTCTCTCTCTCAAACACTAACACACACACACGCATTCTCTCTCAAACACACACACACGCATTCTCTCTCTCAAACACTAACACACACCACGCATTCTCTCTCCCAAACACTAACACACACACACACACGCATTCTCTCTCAAACACACACACAACGCATTCTCTCTCTCAAACACTAACACACACACGCGCATTCTCTCTCAAACACCACACACACACACGCATATTCTCTCCCAAAACAAACACCACGCATTCTCTCGCAACACACACACGCATTCTCTCTCTCAAACACACACACAGACACACACGCACACACACACACACACACACACACGCATTCTCTCTCAAACACACCACACACGCATTCTCTCTCAAACACACACACACACGAATTCTCTCTCAAACACACACACACACGCATTCTCTCTCAAACACACACACACACACACACACACACACACACCACACACACGCATTCTCTCTCAAACACACACACACACGCATTCTCCTCAAACACACACACACACGCACTTCTCTCTCTCAAACACACACACCACACACGCATTCTCTCTCTCAAACACACACAACACACGCATTCTCTCTCAAACACACACACGCATTCTCTCTCAAACACACACCCCGCATTGTCTCTCTCAAACACACACACACACACGCATTCTCTCTCTCAAACACAACACACACACGCATTTTCTCTCTCAAACACACAGACACATTCTCTCTCTCAAACACACACACACACGCATTCTCTCTCTCAAAACACACACACATACGCATTCTCTCTCAAACACACACACACGCATTCTCTCTCTCAAACACACACACACGCATTCTCTCTCTCAAACACACACACACATACACGCGCGCATTCTCTCTCTCAAACACACACACACGCATTCTCTCTCAAACACACACACACACACGCGCGCATTCTCTCTCTCAAACACACACACACACACACATACACACGCATTCTCTCTCTCAAACACACACACACGCATTCTCTCTCAAACACACACACACACACACACGTGCATTCTCTCTCTCAAACACACACACACGCATTATCTCTCTCAAACACACACACACACACACACACACGCGCGCATTCGCTCTCTCTCTCAAACACACACACGCGCATTCTCTCTCTCAAACACTCACACACACGCATTCTCTCTCAAACACAACACGCGCATTCTCTCTCTCAAACACTCACACACACGCATTCTCTCTCAAACACACACACGCGCATTCTCTCTCAAACACTCACACGCGCATTCTCTCTCTCTCAAACACTCACACACGCTTCTCTCTCTCAAACACACACACACGCATTCTTCTCTCTCAACACACACACACGCATTCTCTCTCAAACACAACACACACAACGCATTTTCTCTCAAACACATACACACACGCCTTCTCTCTCAACACACACACACGCATTCTCTCTCTCAAGCACACACATACACACGCATTCTCTCTCAAACACACACACACACACACGCATTCTCTCTCTCTCAAACACACACACACACACACACACACACACACACACACACACACACACACAACACACACACGCATTCTCTCTCTTAAACACACACACACACGCATTATCTCTCAAACACACACACCACACGCATTCTCTCTCAAACACCACACGCATTCTCTCAAACACACACACACGCATTCTCTCTCTCCAAACACACACACACACACACACACACACACACAACACACACACACACACACACACACACACACACACACACGCATTCTCTCTCAAACACACACGCGCATTCTCTCTCTCAACACACACACACGCATTCTCTCTCTCAAACAACACACACACACACGCATTCTCTCTCTCAAACACGCACACACGCATTCTCTCTCAAACACACACACACCACACACACACACACACACACACACACCACACACGCATTCTCTCTCTCAAACACACACACACACCGTATTCTCTCTCAAACACACACACACACACACACGCGCGCATTTTCTCTCAAACACACACACGCATTCTCTCTCTCAAACACACACACACACACACACACGCGCGCATTCTCTCTCAAACACACACCACGCATTCTCTCTCTCAAACACACACACACGCATTCTCGCTTGGCTCATGTCTCTCAGGACCGGCTTGACCAATCAGAACGCTGAGATGAGCTGTGACGTCATAGGGGGAGGAGACAAAGTCACCCGCGTTATTTGAGTAGCGTCCGTGAGGCGACCAATTTTAAAATAGCTCCCATACCTACACTGAAGATTATTTTCAGTGGCTCCATATCCAAATTGACTGCATATGCATGTTCTAACTTTGTTCCAAGTACGGTTGTTATTACTAAAAATGCAGGGTTTGGTATATATTGTTGCACATATCCGCTGGACTATTATCAGCTAGCTTCCATAGCATCAGCAAACAATAAAGCCATACAGTTAAACTGCATGAATATCGCTAAACTTGAAATGCATGTGAATGATCTTGCCTTGTATGTTGATAAACTAACATTTACTATGAACAAGATGTTAGCCAGTTTAAACGACATATATATTTCTATGGAAATTAATCAAATACTACCCATACTGGAGAACACAGCTAGCTCTCTTTTGCATGCTAACTCAATGATAATTCAGAACATTGCAGACGCAGCGCGTGGAAGGGTGACTTCCTCTCTTTTCCCTGTCAAGGACTTTATCCATGCTCTAGATATTGGAGAAAAGGAATATAAATTAAAACCCTTGTTTGACTCACACGGTATTCATCACTACTATCCCTTACTGGAGTCTATGCTGACGTCAGACGCAATAGTCATTCATATACCCTTTCAATCATCGGACATATTTGAAGTTCATCAAATTGAACCGTTTCATTTTGCAGTGAATGAAACATTAATGACTGTAAACTTGCCTCAATCGATTATTTTAATATCCAAAGACTTGCCGTTGTACGCGATTGGTCATTTATCTGATTTACAAAAATGAAGTCCGAGTATCTCAATTTATTTCATTGTCCAGCCTCACTCTTTGTCTTTCTGCCCTTAACGGGTGGAGTTTGTGAAATTGTGCTAACCCAAAAAGATGCTTCTATGGCCCTGTCTTTGTGCCCTTATACTCACCTGGCACCTAAGGAAATATTTCATCGATCATTTTTTAGTCATCACTATTTTTTTCTTCACAAAACCTTTCTTTGTGTTTGTAGTATGCCCTGACGGCACTGAAAACAAGGAAGTGTCAGGTCACTTCGCGGTTCTTGTCGCTTGTCATGTGCGCTCCGTCAACCTGACACTATTCCCTTCTACATTCCACCATGGTTTTACTTGTAATTTTTCTAGTAATATTTTTCCCATTGATAGCTTGAAATATGTAAATTTCTCTAAAATCAAGTATATTACTAACAGCCTTTCCGAGTTCACTTTTTCTAACTCCTCGGATTTAAAAGCTGCTGTACAGGATTCCCTACCAGTTTACTTAACTCCTTATGTACATTATCCCTCAATCATTACTCTTATTGTACTTTTTATTATTATTGTGATTCCTCTGTGCTGTGTTGTCCAGAAAGCCCTAAATTTGTATAGGCACCTTAAAGGGAATATGGACAGCGAAGTCGTGACTCCATAGTACACATATAACATGATTAGGTACATGTCTCTAGAGTCTAGCCCATCGCGAGGACGCGATATGGGTAGGTGACCGAGCGATATTAGGATCTTGAATAGGTATAGATTATATGTATATAATTAATTTATCAATTAAGCTACAGGATGTGTGTCGCCTGTCTGTCTGAGGCAACAACATCTTTTGATGAGGTTATGTTGACGAAGTATCACGCCATGGCCTGCATCAAGACAACATGGTGTCTTGATGCAACACGTAGACACCTCGCCCTGATTCCAGACTACACACACAAGTTGTGTGTGTATCATCTCAGCGCTCTGCCCAAGGATGATGACGCTGACACAGATGCAACAGGCCTGAGAGACATGAACACCGGAACCTGTTAGATTCCGGCCAAAACTCATATATGCTGCAACTGGCCGGAGGGAAGACAGAAGCCAACGGACAGAGTCACTGAGCAGTTCCGGCCATTACCTTGGCCGTCGGAACACGTGACTTGTCACTCGCCCTCACAGTGTACTATATCATATATATAATATATATATATATATATATATATATATATGATATATATATATATAAAATATATATATATATATATATATATATATATATATATATAATATATATATATTGTAATTATTGTTCTGGTACTTTATATTAACAAAGTCATATAAACAACCGCTCGACCACTTTTATTAAACTACCATATGAAGTGTCTGGATAGGACGGTAAAGACTCCTACCCATCAATCTACACTTCTGAGGCAATCATCCCCTACAGTGTCACCAACACTTGTAAGTATTCTTACTCGGGTTGACCCCAGTTACTTGTAATAACAATACAGATAAGGGTAACAAAATAACAGCACCGGAATCTCACCTGGGAAAGTAGCTAAACAGAGTCAAAACCTCAGGGAATATGTACAAAGTCTCATTGGTAGGACACAGTCAACTTCCCCAATCACTCGATGTCCCAGAAACTGAAATTAGGATTTTCAGAGCTCCTGGAGGAAGGGCAAATTCCTTTTTCTCAAATGATAGACTAAACAGTGTCCTGGAATGCCCACATGATCTGTGCATTTTGTGGCTCGGTAGCAACGATATTGTCGATGGCATAGATCCCGGTTTTCTTGCTGACGCTATCAAGGAAATTACGCGCACAATAGAGAGGAATTGTGAGGCGGTAGTGTGCATCTGTTTAATAGAACCACGCATTTATTCAGAAAGAGGACCCATTAGCACAGATGACTATAAAAAGGTACAAAATTCAATAAATAAGAGAATAAAGAACTCAAGGAACAACCAAGTCATACATTTCAATACCTCACTATACGTAAACACCTTAGCATCCGACGGCGTTCATTGGATAAATGAGGGAAGAAACAAAGTAAATGACAAGCTGTTANATTAGTCACAAAAAGGGTAGGTGCCGTTTGTCCTGAAGCATAATATCTTTTTTGGAGTGTGGGAGGTTATGTTGACGAAGTATCACTCCATGGCCTGCATCAAGACAACCTGGTGTCTTGATGCAACACGTAGACACCTCGCCCTGGTTCCAGACTACACACACAAGTTGTGTGTGTACCATCTGCCCTCTGCTCTGCCCAAGGATGATGACGCTGACACAAGTGCAACAGGCCTGAGAGACATGAACACCGGATCCTGTCAGATTCCGGCCAAAACTCATATATGCTGCAACTGGCCGGAGAGAGGACAGAAGCCAACGGACGGAGTCACTGAGCAGTTCCGGCCATTCCCTTGGCCGTCGGAACACGTGACTTGTCACTCGCCCTCACAGTGTACAGATATATATATATATATATATATACATATTGTAATTATTGTTCTGGTACTTTATATTAACAAAGCCATATAAACAACCACTCGACCACTTTTATTAAACTACCATTTGAAGTGTCTGGCTAGGACGGTAAAGACTCCTACCCATCAATCTACACTTCTGAGGCAATCATCCCCTACAGTGTCACCAACGCTTGTAAGTATTCTTACTCGGGTTGACCCCAGTTACCTGTAATAACAATACAGATAAGGGTAACACACACACACACACACACACACACACAGATACACACATATACACACACACACTTTAAACTCTCGCTTTTTTTTTAACTCTCTCTCTCTCTCTCTCTCTCTCTCTCTCTCTCTCTCTCTCTCTCTCTCTCTCTCTCTCTCTCTCTCTCTCTCTCTCTCTCTCTCTCTCTCTCTCTCTCTGCCTTCTCTCTCTCTCTCTCTCCCTCTCTGCCTATCTCATTATCAGATATCGGGAAATATGTGAAATACATAAACATATTTTCCTGTAGTATTTCTTTGGAAAAAAAAGACTATATTATGTTTTTTGATGGAGATGTACCTAAAATAGTCTTTGGAACACATTTTTTTATCCGATCTCTGCCGACAACTTTATGTCCTTTCTGTTCACTGATGGGTCAGACTAACATTGGTATTTCAGTCTTCTGATTGATGTCAAATTATTATAAATTAGTTAAGTTAACATATTTTGGTGAATGATGCAACAGGTAACGGTTGTATACCGTACCCTGCATCACTGACAAAAAAAAACCTCTTCATGGAGCTAAAGACTACATTAATCGTTATTTAACTAAGTATACATAAATCAGGAGATTTAAATACTGCTGCATGGCAGTTTGACTCATGAGTGAACAGACAGGACATGAATGATTAGCCACATCTGCTACCATGTATGGACGCGTGTGAGAAAATTGAGAGTCTTGCATCAGCGGCTGAGACCCCTGCCACAGCTCTCAGACTGGTAAAAAAGGGTAATTGACTTCGTGAAATGCTTGAGACAGTAGTTACAAGAAACCCAGATATTGAAGTACACATTTTGTCAAAGCAGATTTGCAAGAAGATGACATAAGCGGTGTCCCATTTTCTGAAGGAATGGGGTCAACAGACATGCAATCAATCATTGGGGGTATACGCCAGGGGGTCCGTTGCCTAGCTCACCCTACGACGCCACTCCCGGGGGTTAGAAGCACATAAGAACATTAGAAAATTAGGAAGCTGTAAGAGGAAGTGAGACCTACACGTGGTAGTTCATGTTACTTAAAACTACCTACTAACATCTTTTATCCACATCCATTAAACTATCTAGCCTCCTTTTATCCCTATTTCTTTTTTTAAATCTATATATTTCTAGTTTGAATCCGTTAACCTGAATATAATTCTTCTAACCTGATTACTAGCCGTAAGAAGGTTTCCTAAATCTCCTTTATTGTACCCTTTAATCACTTAAGAACTTTTATCAGATCATCCCTTACAATGCGCCTATCGAGTGAGTTTACATTTATTAGCTTCAATCCCCTCTCATAACTAAAGTTACGCATCCTCTGTATCATTTTGTTCATCCTTCTCTGCACTGATTCTAGCAAGGCTATATCCATTCTGTAATACGGGGACCAAAACTGAACCGCATAGCCTACGTGAAGTAGGCTCTAACTAGAGCCATATAATGCTTTACAATAACCTCAGCACTTCTACTTTTAACACTATTTGTAACTAATCCTAAAACCACGTGGGGCACCACGCGCGAGTCCCCATGCAGGCTATCTTCCCATACCAAGCAATTATTGACAGGAAACATCAACTTGCCCCAGCCACGAGCCTTGTGGCCTTTTCCACGCCGGATTGTCTCTTACAGATACATCCCGGTTGGAAGAATCAGTTTCAGGGTAGCGTGCTGTATACCCATATAACCAAGTTGGTGCTGACGGACTATGCAGGTAATAGGCCTCGATTCAGTCTCACGGTGCATGCTGATTTGACACGTATTCATCCCAGTGATACCCCATGATTCTGCAAAGACACTTATTACCAAAGGCATCATTTCTCTTCTTCAAGTCGCTATTTAGTGTCCATGTTTCACATCCATAGAGTAAGACACGGATTACAAGCGACATGAAGATCCGGATTTTTGTCCATCTGCACAGGTACCGACAACGCCAAATACTCGTGCTGACCGACTCCACGACAACGTAAGCTATGCCAATCCATCGTAAGACTTATTGACATGACCCGTCGTCAATATTGACTGGGCTACCAAGGTATGTTAAACTTTCAAAAATCTCAATGTCCTCACCGTACGGCTGAACAGACCGAACAACCGTGAACAGACTGTGCTGTTTCATCTAACAATACCCTCGTACCATGCATTGCCTCGAGAGCCATCGCCAGTACCTCCAGCGACTCAGCAAAGATTACTGCATCATCGGCAAAAATGATGATGCATCCCTGTTTCCGAGGGATGCTCCACAACCACATTGATTTACAACTTTTCTCAGTACCCAGTCCATACAAGTGTTGAAAAGTTATGGGGAAGAACGTACCCTTGCCTCAATCCTGTATTCGCAGGAAAAAAGTTGGATACACCTCCCCCACACTTTACAGCACTTTCAGTCCCAGAGTACAGGCCAGTCATCAGACCAATAGCCCTTGTAGGAATCTCGCAAAGTCGCAGAAAATGCCAGAGTGACAAACGATGCACTGAGTCAGACGCCTTCTTGAATTCAACATAAGCTGCAAGCATCCCCTGTCGTCTCACGTCAGCGTTCCACCAGGACACAAAGCGCTAGGATACGGTCTGTTGTTGACTTATCAGGCGTGAACCCAGACTGCTGAAGAGGTATCTGATGTTCCTGCAGATGACTACAGATCCGAGTCAGCAATAGATGAGCAAACACTTTACCTGGCACGCTGAGCAGTATAATACCACGGACATTGTTGCACGGTCCACTTTCTCTTGCCAGATAGGGACAACCAGCCCCCTTTTGCAGTCGGGAGGAATGATACCTTATTGCCACACACCAGTCAAGACAGAATTCAACCCGCGGATCATGTCCTCACCCTCAGTTTTGAGTAGCTCCGCACTGATATTGCAAATACCAGCTGCTTTTCCACCCCGCAACTGTACTACAGCCTCTCTAACTTCGTCAAGTGAGGGTGCGGTTTCGCCAATGGGAAGATTGGCATTCAATGCCCGTAATCCAGTGATGTGAAGATGCTCAATTCGAGGGTCCACCGTGACCAACTACCCAAAGTACTTAGCCCAGCGAGCCATCTGCCAATCCATGTCCGACACGAGACGTCCATCTACTGCTCGGATAGCACTCGCCCGAGATGGAGATTTGGAACGGAGCTTCTTCAGGGCTCGGTAGTCGGGTCGGAGGTCATTAGCGTTCAAATGGCCCTCGACATCCTTAGCGAGACTCCTGACATACCTCTCCTTGTCTCTCCCCAGGAGAGTTATAATCTTGCATGACAGAGCCCTGTACTGGTCTTAGTTCACAGCAAAACTGACAGCGCGACTCTCATCGATATTATCCAGCGTCGCCGTCGAGACAAAATCACACCTTGACCTCGGGCACTAATCAATACACTCCTTGGCAGCTTTAATAGTATCACGTTTAAAGATATTCCACAGTTATACAGGGTCATCGAGGGCACTGAGCACATGAAATCGATTTGAGACTGCCACTGCATATTCGATGGCACGTGGCAAATCCTTCAACTTCTCAAAAAGAAACACAGTTTGGTTACATCTTGAGATTCGTCTGGACTTGACATGAAGCTTAAGTGTTGCAACAACAAGTATGTGATCAGTTTCAAAGAACTCGAGAGGATGTGGTCGATATCCTTAGCTACCGCTCCCACATTACTATACCATGCCCAGCGGTGCAGCTCTGGTCTCTGATACCGAGAACCTGCAATGATCAATCTTCTGGACCTCGCAAAATTCAGGAGAGATCTGTTAATGTACCTGGTTCCGGAGCCATGGGGACCAACAATAACTCACACCCATCTTTCACAGTGCCAGTAGCAAATCTGAAAATCGCACAAGCTGTCATTTTGAATGTAGAGAGGAGCTTCTCAGTCAACACAAAATGTATTGACTGACATAAGAAAGCGTATTACAGAATATAATATGTCCAAAAATTATGGTTACAATTTGCATTTACAGTCGTTCAGCAGGCTAAGCTAAATATATTATATAGTACTATGTTTTGTATACAAGTTTAGTACCGGAGTTTCATGTCAGGGAATCATTAGCTAATACAAAAAAGTTAATTATATTTTTATTTATATCTATTTTAGTTTTATTAACTATATGTACTTAATTTCAGTTTATGTCTTTGCTGATCATATATTATTCTATTAGACATGCGTTTTTAAATGAGCAGATTTCAGGGGAGATCCACCTTTGTCCCCCCTGGGTGCAGTATTGCTTGTGTATCATTTATAGTTTTGTTTACTTCCATTTTTCAAGGAAAAATACACTGAATAAAACCACATATTTTAGTTTTATCAATCACATTTTAGTGAAAGTACATAACATAGAAAAACCTAAAATGTCCTGTATAGCAACATTTTTATCCGATCTCTGTTCATCATATAATCTTAATATACTCCTTCAATTCTTCATCTGCATCCTTGACTGACCATCACAATCACTACCTCTACCACTACTGCTTCCACTTTGACCGCTACCAATGCTATGCGACCTTTATTTATATCACTATCACTAACAGTACATCTAAAACAATTACAATGATATAGATAATATATTAATAGTGATACTAATAATAAGATAATGATCATAATAATAATAATAATAATAACGCCATAATAACGCTGCTGCACTTTATCCTTACCAATCAGCAGATGTTTCTCACCTTTTTACCCTATTGTCCTCACAAAGAAGGCAGGGCAACAGCTTCCTCGAAATTAAACACGCCTTCTACTATTTTTTTCCATCCGTGTTGTTTGTCAAGAGCAAATGAGGGTTGAGTAAGTGTAAGGCAAACACAC
>JACEEZ010008569.1:22500-40000 GCA_016584305.1 Chionoecetes opilio
AAACTTACCAGAAACTCCTTCATTCATAGACAATGTCAAAAAAAATTCTGAATCAAGTCCTCTCGTGACTTCTGGCATCTAGCTAATAACATCTCTAACAATTTTTCTTCTCTATCTTTCCCTCT
Source organism: Chionoecetes opilio (assembly GCA_016584305.1). Lineage (NCBI taxonomy): Eukaryota > Metazoa > Arthropoda > Malacostraca > Decapoda > Majidae > Chionoecetes > Chionoecetes opilio. The sequence goes on from JACEEZ010008569.1 coordinate 22,626, forward strand.
TATGCTTCACCCATATGGCTCCACAGCTGTCTCATCTATTTATACAGCTGAACTCTTCGCTCAAACCTTTGCTGAAAATTCCACTCTGGTTGATGAAGGCTTGTTCCTCCTTCTCCTCCACCCTCTGCCTATATTATGCCTGTTATTAAGATCCTTCGTAATGATGTTTTATTTGCCCTTTCTGGCCTAGATCCTCGGAAGGCTTACGGTCCTGAAGGAGTCCCTCCTATTGTTCTCAAAAACTGTGCTTCTGTGCTTGCACCCTACCTGGTCAAACTTTTCCGTCTCTGTTTATCTACTTCCACCTTTCCTTCTTGCTGGAAGTTTGCTCACATCCAACCTGTTCCTAAGAAGGGTGACCGTTCTAATCCTTCAAACTACCGTCCTATAGCTTTGACTTCCTGCCTTTTTAAAGTTTTTGAATCTATACTTATTAAGAAGATTCTTAAGCATCTATCTGCTCACAATCTTCTATCTGATCGTAAGTGCGGTTTTCGTAAAGGGCGATCTACTGGCGATCTTCTAGTTTTCCTAACTGAATCTTAGTCATCCTCCTTTAGGGGTTTCGGTGAAACTTTTGCTGTTTCCCTTGACATATCAAAAGCTTTTGATAGAGTCTTGCACAAATGTTTAATTTCCAAACTACCCTCATTCGGTTTCTATCCTTCTCTCTGTACCTTCATCTTAAGTCTCCTTTCAAACCGTTCTATTGCAGCTATTGTAGACGTACATTGTATATCTCCTAAATCTATCAATAGTGGTGTTCTCTAGGGTTCTGTCCTATCACCCACTCTCTTTCTATTATTAATTAATGATCTTCTATGTCTAACTCAAAGCCCTATCCACTCCTACGCTGATGATTCTACCCTGCATTTTTCAACGTCGTTTATTAGACGTCCAACTCAACAGGAACTAAGTGATTCACGGAGAGATGCCACCGAGCGCCTAACTTCTGATCTTTCTATAATTTATGATTGGGTCACAGCAAACCTTGTTTTGTTCAATGCCTCAAAAACTCAATTTCTTCACCTATCTACTCGACAAAACCTACCAGATAACTATCTCCTCTTCTTCAATGACACTCAACTATCTTCTTCTTCTACAATGAACATTCTAGAACTATCCTTTACTAAAAATCTGAACTGGAAATCTCACATCTCATCTCATGGCTACCAATCGAAATGTAAATCTTACCAGACTCACCAGATTCAATGACTGTCTGGCCAGTTTTGCGTCATTTTCGGATGCATACTGTCAGTTTGAACGATGTAACTTTGTGTTTGACATGTATTCTGAAGAGCCCTCTGTGAATGACAGCGAAAGGAAGAGGCGCACAAAGTCATTGGCAATTGAATACAGATCAATGAATAAGCATCTATCACCGCTCCCAAAATACATGGCCACCTTATGGTCTTCCAACAACAACAAAAATTTCCTAGAAAAACTTATCTATAACCTTCTTCGTTCAAGTTTCATTTCTCCCCCTGGAAAGTATCCCACCATACTTTTTGGGGAGGCGGTGGCTGATTGGTTAGCGTCTTGGAGTGGTGAGCTCGGTACCCGGACAGTTTGCCTACGGACAGTTTGCCTACGGACAATTTGCCTACGGACAATTTGCCTACCGGACAGTTTGCCTACGGACAGTTTGCCTACCGGACATTTTGCCTACCGGACAATTTGCCTACGGACACTTTGCCTACGGACACTTTGCTAACTAACTAATCTAACCTAACCTAACTTAACCTAACCTAACCTAACCTAATCTAACCAAGGCAAAGAAAAATTTTCCTGTGGAAACACTGAGGCAAAGTGTCCGTAGGCAAAGTGTCCGTAGGCAAATTGTCCGGTAGGCAAAATGTCCGGTAGGCAAACTGTCCGTAGGCAAACTGTCCGGTAGGCAAATTGTCCGTAGGCAAATTGTCCGTAGGCAAATTGTCCGTAGGCAAACTGTCCGTAGGTAAACTGTCCGGCCACGGGTGAGCTCAATGTCCTGAGTTCGAATCCAGCCGGGGGCAACTCATTCGACCTTCTTTAATGCGGTCGACAAGAGCCTGGTAGGGGAGCAGAAGGTCCAGTTCAAGTCCCACCAAGAAGCGACTGTCAAATCCATCGTCGAGTGGCTGAAGAAACCCGCATGCAGCTATACCTGTTATCCGATTGCGAGTGCGACGGAGAAACACCAGGTGGCAGGATGAGCCTGACTGAGGATCCGAGCATAAAACGGGATCTTCACCTAAGACCACAGGTGTCACTATATAAATTCAGCCTGCGCCACCAACGGGTGAGAAGCGACCGACATCACGACTCTCCAGAAACCTACAGGCGCTATAGGCTTCAACGAAAATAATAATAATAATAATAAATTGGATAGATAACTAGAGAGGAAGAGTAATGGCAATGCATCAGCATTTACAATGGTAAGGATAACACACAATCACACCTTCAGCCTACATTTGAGGAAGCTGACTTTCGCATACCCTTTTATGTTCTTGACTCTCTCAAGAATGGATATAGAGTATGTCTTGTTATTTTTTATAATAGACGTAATTTTTGCCTTACTTTACCACGTGACTGTCTTCCCCCAACATAACTTAAAGGAGTGTTGGTACGAGCTTTAATTGGAGACACCACTCGGTATGTGCCCCTTCATATTTTCTTTAGCGGCTTGGATGTCACCTCTGTACAGTCCTACCAGCCATACAAACCTTACTGGACGTGACATCCAACAAAGTTGAGACCAAAAAAGCCGCTTTAAAATCAGAACCAGAGGAGTTACTGAGCACTTTGGGAATCGCCAACTCTTTCCCCGCCTATAATATGGAATGTAAAGTGTTACTTGGTAAAGGTGCTCAAATCAACAAGTGATGCCAATAATTTTTCGAACTTGCCGGCCGAAGTTTTCCACTACGCAAAGAAGGGTTCTCATCACGATCTGCCTCCATCCTGCCAGGGACTTCTACCATATATCAAGCGTAGCTTTTATAATACATGTAACATAATGCACGCCTTAGAGTTTCATCAAAATCAATAAAATGTTAGCTCACTGAAGCCAGAGGATTTTGGCTATAAACACAACAAGGAACTGGGGGGGGGGGGGGGCACTCAGTAGAGCGCATACCTTTGCCCGAATATTTCATCAATTGGTTGCTATGGGAACAGTTGTGATTATATATATATATATATATATATATATATATATCCTCAATATATATATATATATATATATATATATATATATATATATATATATATATATATATATAATATATATATATATATATATATATATATATATATATATATTATATATATGCACTCAGTATGAGCGCATACCTCCGGCCGAATATTTCACTAATTGGTTGCCATGGCAACAGTTGTCAATAGATTTCATCCAAAATTAAATCAGTTCTTTCTTATACCAAATAGACTTGGTATACTGAGTTTGGTCCAAATCTATTGGTAACTTTTCGATAAATCCTGTACACTAACAAAGAAACAGACAGACAGACAAACAGACAGATCGGGGTGAAAACATAACCCCGCCAACTTCGTTGGCGGAGGTAAAAATTGATATCTGAAACATCGTGGAAAACTCATGAGTCACATTGGACAGTTGTCTGTTCATGCACAAAGTGTGTCATATCGACATGCCCATGCAGGACCGCTACAGTCAAATGTGTATATTTATGCCATTGCCAGAAAGCGTCCCCCAGCACTTGTAAAAATCCAATTGCTTGATAGAAATAATTAAACTAAGGCAGGGAAACGAAGTGCTAATATTGGCAGCAAGTGCTTCCCATTTCAAAAATATTTTGCTTTGTTTATTCATTTTACAACAGTATCAGACTATATCAGTTCTGAAAACATTATTTATTATTATCCATGGTCAGATTTGGGAAGAATTGGGTATCAGTAATGCTGGAACTGTTATTGTCCTCACCATAGCTGTTTGGCGGCCATATTAAAATTATGCAAATTAGGTCAACTCCAATGAGTCCAGAAATTGTGCCATTATCAAAAATCTATATAAGGACACCCAAATCAACTTCCTGTCACAGTTTTTTTGAAGTTTGAGCTATTTGTGAAAATTACGTTAAAGTTGCATTTTTGCAGGTAGGGGTTACCCTTGTTTACACTTACCCTCACTGTCACCATACACTGCACCAAATAATGAATATGAGATGTGTTTCGATAAAAATGACTATAAAGGATAATATTTACCAATTCTGATTACTTAACCTGCAATAATATATATATATATATATATATATATATATATATATATATATATATATATATATATATATATATATATATATATATATATATATATATATATATATAATATATATATATATATATGAGGCTATCGAATTTTGAGTAACTTCTTTACTGCAAGCGATTTTTTGGCAAAAGTTAGCAAAATTTGGCATTTTTGTGCTTAAAAACACAACTCATGACATTGGAGCTCATGCGAAGCATCAACGTCGACGCTCGAAAAACCTCGACCTCTCGCTCATAAGCAAACGTCATGCAGTAATTGAACCGATTCAGGCAGATGATTAACTCACGTGTTCACTCCCTCAGAAAATAAGATAAGATACTTTGATCCTATCTAGACACTTTGCAAGTACCAACTACAAGGTTATTGACTATACAAAGCGCCACCACGCCAGGACGAACTTGGTGGACTCGAACCGCTGACCGAATGCAGGGACTCTACAATCAAGTCTGTGACTCTACCAAACGCGAAACCCTGGCGGGTCTCAGAAAGTAACCTGTTAACACCCTCAGAAGCACCTCTCGAGCAAGTCTTGATACAAATGTGTTAGTTATACATACATGAATAAATGTATGTGATATAAATAATATAAATAAATATACATGATAAATAAATGTAACCATTTGATTCTAAGGCAGTCTACTAGTGTTTTATTCCATAAAACCTCAATTTTGCCATTTTGGCCAGAAAACGTCAAATAATTATTACATATTCAGCTGTAAAAAAAAACGTACCTGGTCTGGAAGTGTTATCTAAAGTTTTGTGGAGGCTTTAATCATATGGAACAAGAAAATGCAAGGTTTGGCCGTAAAAGAGACATGTACACCAACAACACCCAGTGCCAGGAGTATTGCTCTATCATACTATGTGTTCTCACATGTAGCTCTCTACTACTAGAAGTGCGCAGTTTTAACTACACACTGCTAGTACTAGTAAGCTACATGTGAGCGTACATGATATGATAGAGCAAGTAATCTCCCCGCCCAGCTTCCTGTATCAGTTCTGAGAGGTTATCAGCGATGCTTGTAAACTCGTTTGTTCAACACTTCCCATGTTTTACTGGAATTTACTGAATGTTCTTTTAACTTATTTTTATAATAGTTATCTTTACCGGCTCTTATTGCTGAAGTGTCTACATTTTTATATCTTTTAAATTTAGTACCATAAGTTAGTGGCCATATGGCATACCACTTTTGGATTTTATGGTAAGGTAAAGATGGGAACATACGCTATGCTGCGCGTGGCATTTGGTGCTCATCTCCGTGGAATTAGCCCTTAGAGCCTGTGGGGGTTGAAGACCCGTTACCCCGGGACACAGGGCTTGTGTGACACACGGGTTACCACAGTTAGCTTCCCCAGGTTACCCCAGATACCCATTTCCTCCCCGAAAGGAAGGAATAACAGCTGGTTTGGGCTGGTCGCCGACTTGCCTTGGCCCGGATTCGAACCAGGGCCCACAGATTCGTAGCCAGGCACGCTAGCCACTACACAACGGAGGCGACAAATGTCAAAGTCTTCGTTGACATCCATTGATGTACTATGAAGCTCCCATCTGTAGCTTTCAAGTTCACTTGTAAAGTTATTAATACTTTCTTGAGTAATTATAGTTTTCGTTACAGTTTTGTGGTGGTACTTGTTTTAATGTTATTTTCTGGAAAAACATCCAAATATGGGGAAATGGTCACTTATTGTGGTGTTTAGAATACCACCACTTGAGTGGTAAAAATTACGTTTTTCGCCCAAATGTGGTCTATTAGTGAGGCAGTTGTAGGTTTAGTGCCTATAGGAAAACATGTAATGTGAATAAAAAAGGTTAACTAATCTTTTACATTAATGTAATACAGTATGACACAGATGTCTGTAATATGACAATTCATTAATATGACACAGATGGAGACACAAAATAACACAGACTCCCCAGATGGCGCCTTTTAACTTTCCTGAAATCATGGATGAAGAAATGCAAGTTTGAACGCCACCAAACGTCTGTAAATCGAAAAGAAACATTGCTGTGGCTACTTTAGTGTATGACCAATATGTGTATGATCACTCATCAAAGAAGGAAACTAATTTGATTTGAATACAATCTAATAACACACACTTTGTTGTAACGAACATTCAGATGGAATCTTTCAATTAGTGACAATACCTCGCCTGTTGTGATTTGAATTGAATTGAATTGAATTGAATAAGGTTTATTGCTCAGACTTCAACAGAAGTATGGAGCACAGCTCCTTAATTGCCAACAAGTCATTATCCATATCAAACAACATAATACATCTTACAGATACATAACAGCATATTTTCATCTGAACATTTTAAATATTACATCCAGGAAACATACTATCCTATTTAATGTGTTAACATTATTACTCTGCATTAATGTAATAAACTTTTCTCTGCTTGGTCTAGTCCAGAAATACTCTGGGAATAGTTATGCCTGAGCTGACTTATTGCCTGATTATTACACTCTAAGACAACATGGTATTCATCCCTTAGTGCTGCACCATCACATTTATCACAAATTCTTTCCTCTCTGGGCACATTTTGGTATCTTCCTGCTGTTACTGGCAGTCTATTATTGTTTGTCCTAAGTTTAGCAAAAACAATTCGTGATTTGGTCTTCAATTTAGTTAAATACTCCTCTCTGCCAAATATACACTTAAAAGATACATAGTTACTACAAACAGACTTTGTCATAAGATTTCTATACCAAAGAGTAATCCATTGATCTTTAAGCCTTTGTTCCACAGTTCTTGCCAACCATACTGGGTTAGTCACTTCCTGGTTCAACCACACCCCTGACAAGCCACAGTTATTTAACACTGATCTGATCTCCTTTAGCCAAGGTGATGTGTACCGTCCAACAGTGTCCAGGTGCAGCAAACACTGATACATAACATAAGAAAACTTTTCATGTTTTCCGGTGATTAGTCTAATCCAGTAATTTATCATTCTAACTTTTACATCAATATCCATGGGATATGCCCCAAGTTCCCCATAAACAATATCATTACATGTATTTCTCTGCACACAGAGCATGTGTTTGAGAAACTTCATATGTAAAATTTCTACTTCCCTATTTACAGTATGTCCCCACACCTCACAGCCATATAACAGTACGGGTAATACTGTACTTCTAAACAACTCCATTTGAAGATCTACAGGAAGATCAAATTTCCTACACCTTCCAATAAGGCTGTACATAGCTCTTGTAGCTGATTCAGTGCATTCCTGTTGACATTTTCTAAATCTCCTATTGCTTGTCAATAACACTCCAAGGTACTTATATTCTCCTACAGTTTCCACATTTTCACTACCAAATTTAAAGTTATAGCCTTCAGTCTGGGCTCTTCCCCTTCCAGATACCACTACTTTTGTCTTACTAGCGTTAATTTCCATTTTCCACTGATTACAATACTTTTCCATTGCCTTAAGTGCATTGTTTATCTCCTCCTCACTCTCCCCCATAATAACAGTGTCATCAGCATACATGAGTACAAGCATTCTCAGATAAAGATCTAACCAGTCATCATTAAAGTTTAAGTGTGTACAATTTTCACTTATTAAGTACTCCTCAAAATCATTTATATACATGGCAAATAGTAAAGGAGAAAGATTTTCCCCTTGCCTCACCCCTTTTTGACTTACAAAAAATTCTGATACTTCTTGATTAACAACAACACATGATTTGATATTATTATACATATTCTTAACCAAAGTATAAACCTTACCAGTAATCCCATTTTTAACAAGTTTGTACTATAACCCATCTCTCAAAACCATGTCAAAAGCCTTTCTATAATCAATAAACAAGCAAAACAATTTATTTTTCTTCCATCTAAACAAATCAATAATACATTTAAACACAAATACATGATCTACAGTAGAATAGCCCTTCCTAAACCCTGTTTGAGTTTCATTTATCAAGTTTTTTTCATCACAATATCCAGTAAGTCTATCATTCAATATAGAAGTAAATACTTTACCCATACAACTTAACAAAGTAATTCCCCTATAGTTATTAGCATAATTTCTATCACCCTTATTTTTGTAAATAGGAACTATGCTGCCAACTAACCATTCCTCAGGCAATGTGCCTGTGTTTAATATCTTATTAAATAATATTAGGCTACATATAGAGGACATAACAAATCACAAGTGCTCTTGATGTATTCATTGACAATGCAATCAATTCCTCCTGCCTTATTATTTTTTAATTTATTAATACATTTTTCTTAATTTCTGATTCAGTTATAGGTGCATCCAGTATAATGTTATTATCAAGCATTATCCCTTCAATGTCATTTGGTAAATTAGAGTAATCTTCATTTTCATCAAGTAAACCTTTAAAATTGTCATAAAAAACTTGAACAGGTATCTGTATGTATTGTTCTTTGAAGCCCTTTAACAACTGCCAGTAAAACCTTGGATCTTTTTTCTTATATTCTTTCATTTTTCTGACAACATTCTCTCTTTCCTTCTGTTTTATTCTTTTTAATTCACTCTTGTATTTTTTACTTTTGATAATCATATTATTATGATTGTCATCAGTTTTTGTAACATTATATTTATGTCTAGCCTCATGGTAGTCCTTTCTGCTTTGCCAACACTGAGCATCATAACCAGGCATACTACACTCATTACTGAACTTAACATAACTTTTTTGTGGTCTACATGGAAACAGCTCTAGTGCTGGGTCTATAAGAACATGCTTCACCTTAGAGTTTAAGTATGTTACTGACATATCGTGTGCCTCCGTAATAATATCATTAAGCTTTTCAACATCTATTTTAGCAATGTATTCCTCTAATTTGTAATTTCTCCATTTTCCTGGCTTACTGTTATCTATTTTTTGCACTTGTGTATTTTGGTTATTGTTCATCACATCACATCTATGGAAATCCCTAAGTTGAAGCTGTACACCACAGTGGACTTCTGATAGCAGGGGGTCAAAATCCATAACCTTGAAATTCTGAATTCTACTAAAAAGATATGGTGATCCTATGATATAGTCAACCACAGTGGAATAGACAGTTGTTGCCTTCCCAACTCTATAATCTTCCCCTGTCCTACCATTAAATATACATATCTGGTTGTTTTTACAGAGTTCTAATAATTTTTTCCGATATGTAGCCTACTTCTATCACAAGACAAATCCTGTGAATATCTTGTGCTGTCTATTTCATACTCTTTCAAGTCAATAAAAGCATCAGGCTGGTTAACTATTACATTTCTATTATCATGAAAACCTTCATTTAGGGTAACATAGTCAGGGAAAGTACCTGTATGGGAATTAAAATCACCACACAACAAATGAAAATAGTCAACAGAAAAATCTAGCAAGAAATTATCTATATTATTGAAATGTTCAACATTTCCATACCTCGAATTGCTGGGTGGAACATAAACAGAAGAAATAATCAGATGTTTTTGCAAGCCCAAGGCTCTCTTATCCACCTGCACTGATAGCAGTGTGGCAGACCTCGACGACAAGGCTTTCCACTGTAATTTACTGTCCTTCTTGACTGCAATAAGTAATCCACCAGACTTATACCTACTTAAAACATGTCTGTTTTGGTATGCAATATCAAAACCCAATTTTCCCATACAAATATCTATATTATCCATATCCACATCATCACATCTGGTTTCACACATACAGACAATATCATACTTTCCACATCCTTCAGTGAATTCCTTTGATAATAATTTTCCCTTTAATCCACATACATTAATACTAAGTAGAGATAATATTTTGCTTTCACCACTACTCACATCATTCAGCAGTGCCTGCTGTGCCCCATTTCTGGCCTATTCTGGTCTACACATGAGGTGATCCAGTCTGAGTCTCTTCCAGTCTGGGGTAGACACACCTATCTTCACCAGGTCATCTGGGGTTTCCATATAAAGAGGTCTATCTGGTGCATCCTTCAGCCAAGCCACTATCCTGCCATCCCGCGTTGCTGCTTTTTTCACACTTGCCTGCTCCTTCACTATGTTCAGCATCGCAGATCTTAGTAGAGTCAAATCTTCATTTTTATATACATTCCTCTGTTTTTTCTTCAGCTCTGCCTTCCTTTTCAACATTTCATTTCTTTTCTTCCTATGACAGAATCTTACTATGACAGGTCGACTTCTTCCTTGCTGTGTGTTCCTCCCTATGCGATGAGCCACTGACACTTCCTCTTGCCTCAGGGTCACTCCCATGTCAGATGCCAGCTCGATGACCTTGGCCTCCAGTACGTCCTCCGTCTCCTGCTCCTCCCCATCCACCCCAAAAATACGTAGGTTGTCCCTGCCTTGGTATTGTTCGAGTTTATCACTCTCGTATCTGTTAGACCATGGACTGTCTCTGGGACTGGGAAGTGAGCCTAAGCATGTCACTGTGGATACTGGTAATGTCAGTGACAGCCGAAGCCATGGCTGCTGACACAGCGACTGTAATGATTTTGGCGATGTCAGGTAATATTATTTCAGAGAACTCCTTGGTAACCTTACTCAGCTCTCTCGACTCTCTTCCTCTTACACTGAGATCTATGTTCTTGAGCTCATCGTCTACTTTTTCTTTTACTAGAGATTCAATACCAGGGTTCAAGTTTGCCGCCATCCCGTTTGTTTTGTTTTGCTTCCCACTCTCTGAATCCCGTTTTCCTTGTGTTTACCTCCGGGCTCCTCAGCTCTTGGCACAACTATAATTACTATTCAGCTTACCAGAGTGCACGCCACTTCTTGATTTATGCAGAGTCCTTGTCCTGGTGTTCACTGTACGTTCAGGGACTAGCCAGCAGCAGTTAGAACCATACCGGGTTAACGTAATCCAAAATATAGCCAAAAATATAGGAGCTGTCTCGGGTACGTCCGTCCTTGTGTACGATGGTTGGTGATGGTAGGTAGTATCAACAAAACATATTTGAGGGCTTCATTCTGATACATTTACATGATGTTAGACTTACTATATATTATTGTTATCATGATCATTATTATCATTACCATCATTATAACTATTTTTGATCAGTACAACATATCAATAATAGCCACACGAGAATAAGAAACTAGCAATAATATATTTTTTTTCATGAACCATTTACCTATTTATGAAAGAAGCTATTATATGCTTTGAAAGTACTGTAATCGCATATGGTGTTGTCTGTATGTGGTCTTCCGCAAGACACAAGTGCAGGGAGTGCCACACCTGGCTGGGTTACGCAACCGCCGAGAGTCGTCACACGAAGCACGAGAACGGTGCTCGCCGTGGTGACGCAGTGGAGGTGCCGCGTTCCCGTGCCAGCCAGCACCAACGCACAATTGTGGGCTGCGTCTCCAGAATGTGGAACAATTTCGCGGCCGCTGTCCCTCACATGCAGGAGATGAACACACAAAGTGTAAAATTGGCGCCCAATCGGTGGAGACTGTCAAATCCCACCCCGCTGACGCTAGTGATTCCGTGAAACTTTAGTAACAGCAACAGTGCCTGAACAAACACTTCAGTGATGCTAATATGTATATAATGTTTACTAAGTCTTTGTATTTACGTATGTATATATAGTTACACTATTACTTGCCATTAAAATAGGTAGCACACGACAGTGCACCTTTCTGCTTATTGTATTTGTATGTTTATATAACAAAACAAAAAGAGAGAGAGAGATGGTAATGGCGAGAGAGAGAGAGAGAGAGAGAGAGAGAGAGAGAGAGAGAGAGAGAGAGAGAGAGAGAGAGAGAGAGAGAGAGAGAGAGATATATATCAGGCCAGTGAGGAGCTTAATTCCCAAATGAACCTATCTCTCCACCTCTCCGTCACTCTTTGTACCTCTTAATTGCAATTTGCTTACCAGGAAGGACAGCAAGGCTTTAAGCCTCACTAACTGTGTCCGAGCGTGCGTCAGGCCTAGCGTTCAATACTGACCCGTGAGTGCTGAGGTGGTGTGAAGCCAACTCCTACTTAGTTGACGTATACATGTGCACAGAAACCATTTGTATTTAATGTATTGATTATTGTCAAAGCTCGCTTCGCTCGCTTTGACACCTCTTTCAGCCGAAATCAGGTGTCATATAGGCTTGTAAAATGTTTCCAGGAATGTGGGCAAGAAAGATACAGGCGCAAAGGAAGAAATTTGGCACAGAAAGTTATATTTCGTCTCTTAACTCATTGTCCAAGCGAGCGAAGCGAGCTTTTAGCAGTTATGCTAAAATTCGTAATATATTGTGCCTGGCGACATTAGTGCAGTGACAAAAGTAGTGCATTAGTGCAGTGAAAATAAAATGTGTTCGTAGCCTTCACAATAACAGTGTCTGTTTAAGATGGGACATTCACTGGGTTCTATGTGAAAAAGAGTCTTACAGAGGTCCAGCAGGTCATCAAACACCGGTTCTTGGTCTTCTCTATTTCTTTCTTAACATTACAGTCTTTGTAACATGTCACAACATTTGCAACTACACAGTTCAACTACGAACAAATTCCACTAATATACACTAGTGCCCTTTCCTAATCATTGTCTTATTTAAAAAAAAACACCAGGTAAGTACTACAAATAAATAAAGAAAAATGAATTTAGATAAATAATATTGGAACAGGAAAGAGAATGGCACCAGCTGGTGCGCTTTCATGACTAACTAAAATAAATCAAATAAGGAAACTTTGCTGTTTTGACATCCTCCCCACCATAAGGGGCTAAGCCGCTTATTTTCTTACAACTGTATTATACATTTTATATATCACTTGTATTCAAAACTAAACATTCTGCTTGAGATCTAGTACATTTGATTTACAGGTCTAGTCTGACAGGTCTGTTAATTGGCCGACCACGCCTTGAGCATACTATCACATTAGTGTCACACTTTTGACTTTAATCTAGTACAGGTACTCAGTATGGGTTACATCACTATAGTCCGAGGAATGGTTACCATTTACATTACTAGAATAAACTTGTTTAGAAAGGTTATCACATTGTGTAGTTATTTCTAAATCATGTAGTTTTTGTACTGCTCTATTGACAACACCTTTGTAGGTCTTAACATCTACACTGCGTACAAAGCCATCTTTACCAGGATATACATTTACAATAACTCCGAGGGGCCATTGTAGCCTAGGTACCTTATCTTCTCTAATAAGTACCAGTCGACCCACATCCAAATTACACTTCTGTTTGAAACCTTTCACTACAGGGGGTAAGTTGACTACATAGTCCTTTCTCCATACATTCCAAAAGTGTTCTAATCTCTGATTCCGTGTCCTTTCTCTGTTATTTAAGTCTTCAGATGTTATAACATGAGGCTCAAACTTAACAGAGGACTTAGATGTTATATTTCTACCAAGAATAAAATGAGATGGAGTAATATAATGAGTAAAATCTAGTTCATCACTTACAAAGGTCAAAGGGCGAGAATTGATGCAGGCTTTAATTTCAATAAGAATGGTTACTAACTCACTCTTACCTACATATTTGACTCCTAGAGTCTTTCTTAGAGCTAACTTGACTGAGCCTATTAGTCTTTCAAACCACCCACCCCACCATGGGGCTCTAGGTACATTAAACCTCCACTTAGGTGCTAGATGGCCAAACACCTTCTGTACCTCCAAGGAGGCTGCCACAAAGGTCTTGGCGTTGTCTGAATAGATAACACTAGGAAGTCCTCTACGAGCAACGAATCTCCTTATAGCATGCATACAGTCTACCAATGACATAGATTATGTGAGTTCCAGATGAATTGCTCTAACTACTGCACATGTAAAAAGTAAAATATAAAACTTCTTTCCTGGATGGTCCGCACTAAATAATGGACCAGCAAAATCTATCCCCGTGACTGAGAATGGGGGAGCAGGGTTGACTCGCAGGTCAGGTAAAGGTGCGGCTGGTTGACTGCAGGGATAGCTATCTTTGTCTGCGACAACTCAAAACATTCCTTTACTACAGTCTTATTTCATCCGCCTCAGGCCAATTATCCAAAAACTGGTTCTTAATGATGAAATAGTACTATTTACACCTGCATGTTTAAGGAATTTATGTTGAAATTGTACTAAAGCTTACTTAAATAGCCTTTAGGGAGAATGACTGGGTGCTTTGAATCATAACTTAAATCAGAATACTCAAGTCTACTTCTGATCCTTACAATACCATCATCATCAATAAATGGGTCTAATTTACTTAACTTGGAATGCTTAGGAATGGACTTCTTACCAGCTAGAGCTTGGATTTCTTCTGAGAATGCCTCTCTTTGAGTTACATATATTAATTTGGTCTTGGCAGTATCTAATTCTTCACTAGTTAAATTTCCTGTCTTCAAACCAAGTCCTAATTTCTTATTTCTACAGTTGTTGTTAAATCTAAGAATATATCCAACAATCCTTAATGATTTGTTAAGATTATTGTATTTCTCAAGCTCAAATATGGGAACTGAATTTTGTACAGTTAAAAAGGCTATGTTGTCTTCAGATTCACTATTCACTGGCACAGTATGTGTGTTGGAGTTACCACCATCCTTAATGCTAAATGTGGGATCAGACATGTTATTAGGACCGTTGAACCATAAACTATTGTCAACAAGGTTCTCCAACAGTAACCCTCGAGTCATCTAGTCAGCTGGATTATCTGATCCATTACAGTGATACCAACAGCAAGGAGGTGTCAATTGTTGGATCTCTCTAACTCTATTGTTAACAAACACATCCTTTATATGTGGATCACCCTTTATCCATCCCAAGGCTATGGTGGAATCTGTCCAACATGCGATGTTACATTTGGTCTTAATATCTAGGGCATTCTTAACAAATGTAAGCAATCTAGCACACAACAATGCTCCCATTAGTTCCAATCTAGGCACTGTTAGTTCCTTAATGGGTGCTACTTTTGTCTTAGATATGACCAGTGAAGATTGACATGTGTCTCCTTGACAAAGTCTTATGTACACACAAGCACCATAACCCCTTTCTGAGGCATCAAAGACTGGTCGCACCTTTGTAGTACTACTGCTTAACTTAACAACAGGTCTATGGGGCATGTAATAAATGGGGCTAGGACAAGTAATCTCCTCTATTGGCACTTCCTCAATTATCCCCAAAGATTCATAACTATCAAAAACCTTCTTATACTCAGCCTTCAATTCTTCATCCTTATCTAGTTTAACCAAAAGCTTATATAACCTCTTTATGGCATGGTTCTCATTATTCATCAAGGTATCCTTCATAGTGTCATCCTTCCATGGTAACTGTACTTCATACCGGCCATTCACAAATTTTGCCTTATTACTAAACTCTTCAACTACAGCATCTCTGGTATTTTCCTTATTCTCTATGCTACTAATACCAATCCTTTCTAGATCCCAAAATGTTGACAGATCAGTATCAGATACATTAGAAATGCATAATAGCTGAGGTGAAGAATGCATACCTGAAGAGTCTAAATATTTACCAATATTGCCAGACAAAATCCAACCAAACACATAATTCATGGCAACAATGTTTCTTATTTTAATAGCATCTTTAGGACTTTATGAGATTCCAGTAGTAATCTAGACCAATGAGAATATCTATTTCCATGGGAGAACTATGGTCAAAATCATCAGCTAACCTTAAATGACTAAAGGCATTTAGAACATGAGCTGGAACTACTGGTCGTACAAGAGGTTGACATATACTGGGAATGCTTGCTGCTGCAATGGAAACTGTATTACCTTCATTATCCATAATCTTTAGTTTGTACACATTACTTTGCTCCTTTCTATTTGAGCTAAGGCCACCAAAACTACTGTAAGGGATTTCTGTGTTAGTGACCCAGTTTGGCTTACATTTCTTGACAAATCTGTTGCTAACGTAGGTGCGGTCACAACCACTATCAAACAACAGCTTGGCAAAGATAACTTTTCCATTACTATCCACTACCTTTACCTTAGCTGATTGTAATACAGTTTTACTACTATAGTGCCCTGATAGCATTGCTATATTCTCATTTGTAGATTGTGGGCCCCTTTCTTTATTTTCCTCTGCACTTACTTTGGAGAACATAGTTACCTTAACACCACACATTATTACATTATGGGCACCCTGGCACTTTGAACACTTAGCTGTGCACTTCCTAGACATATGCCCACTTTTCAGACATCTAAAACACACTCCTAACTCCATCATTTTCTCAAGCCCTTGCTCACCCTCCAGTGCCAAAATCCTATAGCATTTCTCAGAATTGTGGTTCTTCTTACTACAAAAAACACAACCTAAGTTTTCCTTTTGGAAGGTGGCGTGTAAGGCTGAGGCTGTGAATACATTTTCTTTATTTGCTTTGCTAGAACATTTCTTTCTTTCTTCATTCTTAAACACTTGTTTTGTACATCTCACTTCTCTCAAGCACCCCAATTTCCCTTTGGAGCCAATCGAGCAACCAATCGAGATCACTTTCGTGGCCAATGCAGTCTCTTGACCACTCCAACCGGAGCTCTGTCGGCATTCGGGACACTATCATTGGGGTTAACAGAAATTCACACTGCTTACCGGTGACTCCCAAGGCTTCCAGGCTTCTAGTGTGCTTGACCACTTCATCTCGAAGTTTCCACAGTTGCGTGATGTAGTTCTTGCCCTGGTCTATAAGTACTTGTAGAGAGAGGAGAGCTTGTACATGTGCATGGATGATACACTCAGACTTGCCAAACCGATCCTTGAGCAGGCCAATGACTGTTGTGTAGTTCGCACCGTGTGTGGCACCCCTTGTACTACATCCTTAGCAGTGCCTTCTAAAAGTGACAGTAGTTAGGTTAACTTGCTGATGGTAGGCAGGTCTGTACTATCTATATGTGACGAAAAATGCTCCCAAAAACTCTGCCACTGTGTGATGTCACCATCAAATTTGGGTAACTCTAACTTGGGAAGTCTGGCATTGAAAGACTGTGTAGTACTTGTAGAGTCTGGCGAAAACTTGACATCATTGGCTACAGTCAAATCCTTCAGTCTATCTGCACACAATCTTCTAGTCTGCCGGACCTTCTCCCTGTAGCCGTCTGCTTCATCTAAGTACTTTTCTAACTCGTCAGGATCTATTTGACATTCTATTTTTTGCTGGACCTCTTCTAATTTAGCAAGTCTCATGTCAAATTCTTCCAT
>JACEEZ010008569.1:42500-75000 GCA_016584305.1 Chionoecetes opilio
TGGTTTGATGACTGGTCTGTACTCTGGAACTGAGAATGCTGTGAAATGTGGGAGAGGGAGATAATATGTATCCAGCATATATCATGTTAATACAAGAGGGAGGTAAGGGTGCGTCCTAGCCCCATCACTTTTCAACACTTGTACGGACTGGGTAATGGGCAGCTTTGTAGATATAAGTGATTGTGGAGCATCCCAAGGCCACATCAAGATCACTGATCTTGTTTTTGCCGATGGTGCAGTAATTTTGCTGAGTCGCTGGAGGTACTGGACTGGTGATGGCTCTTGAAGCGCTGCACGAGGAGGCAAAGCCTTTGAGACTTGAGGTCTCCTGGCTTAAGATCAAGGTCCAGGTGTTTGGAGGCTTACTAGATGAAACAGTGTAGTCTGTTCATGCGTGCAGCGAGGACATTGAGATTTAGGAAAGTTTTACATACCCTAATAGCGCAGTCCATAATGACGACGGGTCACGTCAATACGTCTTACGGCGGATTGGCATAGCTCGCGGTGTAATGGACTCGCCCAGCAGGAGTATTTGGCGTTGTCGGTACTTGTGCAGGAGGACAAAGATCCGGATCTTCAAGTCGCTTGTGAACCCTGTTTTCCTCTATGGTTGTGAGACATGGACACAAAATTGCGACTTGAAGACACGAATCGATGCCTTTGGTAATATGTGTCTTCGCAGAGTCATAGGGTATCGCTTGGATGATTACGTGTCAAATCAGCGATTGCACCGTGAGACTGAATTGAGGCCTATTACCTGCATAGTCCGTCAGCACCAACTCAGCCACGTCAGCACCAACCGATCCTTCCCATCGGGTTGTATCTATAAGAGACAATCCAGCGTGGAGGATGCCAAAGAGGCACCCACAAGGCTCGTGGCTGGGGCAAGTTGATGTTTCTTGTCGATAGCTGCTAAGTATGGGAAAGGAGCCTGCA
This sequence comes from Chionoecetes opilio, assembly GCA_016584305.1. Classification (NCBI taxonomy): domain Eukaryota; kingdom Metazoa; phylum Arthropoda; class Malacostraca; order Decapoda; family Majidae; genus Chionoecetes; species Chionoecetes opilio. Next base: position 43,437 of record JACEEZ010008569.1, read on the forward strand.
TGGAGACTTGCGCGTGGTGACCCCCGGGAGTGGCGTCGTAAGGTAGGCGAGGCGACGCGCCCCCCGGCGTATGCCCCCAATGATTGATTGATTGAAGGAAAGTGAGTGCAAATGTATTCCATATCAAAATATTTAAGTATTTAAGGTCAATAAAGAAGACTTCCCCCAACCTCCACTAAATATGATTAAGGGATATTGTTGTTACGAGCGAGCGCGATGCGCTCGTGAGTCCTCACTCACTCGGATTTTTCCGGGGTAAGCGGCCGACCCGACCCGACCGACCATCATGCTTTTCAGGAGCTTATATCTTTGGAATCCCGCTTCCGATTGACAAGCGGTCTCCGCCATCTGATAGCCCCATTCAATCCCTACAGTTTCAACGTAAAAGAGCAAAGGTAAATGGAGTTTAGATGACAGCAGACAGCTTTCCTTGCTATCGAGAGTCCTCACTGGATACGGGAAATATGCGTGAACTTAATATTCTATAAAACTCTTCGTCATTTAATACTTTGCGAGAAAACTTTATACATGGATAATATGAATAGAAGCGGAATATCATTAGCTTTCCATTGATACATTTCGTTTTCTGATAAATGAATTAGCAGCATGCATAAATTAGCGTTAACTAAATAAATATCACCATCAATCTGAAAAAATTACCCGATTTCATGATGTTATTTATATAGTTAACGCTCATTTATGCATGCTGCTAATTCATTTATCAGAAAATGAAATATATCAATGGAAAGCTAATGAAATTCCGCTCTATTCATATTCTCCATGTAGAAAGTTTTCTCGCAAAGTATTAAATGACGAAGAGTTTAATAGAATATTAAGTTCATGCATACCTCTTGAGTCTCATAATGGCAGTTATTTAGTGTGTTTTACGGTTTTTTATTAGATAATATTATAGAACAAGCATTTCCGAAGATAACAGTATACCTTTTATACTGATAAACATATATTTAGTAGGGGGAAATTACCATAAGCTGGCAAACACGGGCGGCAAGTGGAGTTTGTTGGTCCTCCAGCTCGCATTTCTCTTCAATGTCAATGTCACACAGTCACACAGCAATGTCACACAGGTCAAACTCCGGGTGACGCCACACGTGCGCACGTGCGGCGGGTTTCTACGGGCTCGCTCGTCCCTCGCCGATTAAGGCGTCTTACTGGTAACTATGTACCCCGAGATAAAAGTGTTTAACCTTCATGTAGTTTGGTTAGACGGTTTCACCTAAAAGATCCGATTAAATCAATGAATCTCGCATTACCTTATATACTCGTACGTCCGTGACAATGAATGCTTGACAACTATATATTCCATGTCAAGCACGTAGCATTTAGCTGAATGAATACAAAATATTAAAATTATATTGTGTAGTGCTGTAAGAGATACGATAAGGATAAATTACAATACAACAACAGTAGGCCATAACCAGACTTAATATGATCATTATAGATCATAGACAGAACAATAATAATAATCAATAACAAGGAAAGGGAGAGAAAAACCGCGGAAAGACAAGGGGATTAGCATAAAAAATAGGCATAACGTCGCTTCAATGTTTCATTATTCAATAGCTGGAAAACATACTTAATTAGTGTTCTATGATTCAATCTTTGTTGGTCACGCTCCCAAACGCTGTCCCTAAAACATTGCAGGTTTTAGTTTGTTTCTTAAGAGTAGACACGTAATTCGATTGTTTGCACGCCTCAAGGCCACACACACACACACACACACACACACACACACACACACACATATACACTCACAAACGTACACACACGCACACACACACACACACACTCACACACATGCATATATATATATATTATATATATATATATAATATATATATATATATATATATATATATATATATATATACATATATATGTTGGATCGAATAACCGCAACCGCAACCACACTACAACCGCAAAAAATATTCACAACCGAAACCGGAACCGCCGTTCCATATGTGCGGTTGCGGTTGTGAAAGCTTAGTATAGATAGTATGCACGTGACGTTTTGATAGAGTGATAAACAATAACAAAGGGACTCTGGCCGTGAGGCTGGCCGATAAACCCGGGGAAAACGTTTATTCCATAGTAATTTAAACCCTACCAAATACAGTATATATATATATATTATATATATATATATAATATATATAATATTATATATATATAATATATAATATATATATATATATATATTATATATATATATATATATATATATATATATATTATATATATGTATAATATATATATATATAATAAAATATATATATGTATACATATATATATATATAAATACATTTTTAATAATTTTATATATTAATATAATATATATATATATATATATATATTATATATATATATATTTATAAAATTTATATATATATATATATATATATATAATATATATATATATATAATATATATATGATAATATATATATATATATACTAATATATATATATATATTATATATAATATATATATATATATATATATAATATAATATAATACATATATATATATATAATATATAGTATATATATATTAATATATATATATATATGTTAATATATATTATTATATATATATATATATATATATATATTAATATATATATATATATATATATATATAATAGATGTATAATATATATATATATGATATCATATATATATATATATATATATTATAATATATATATATATATATATATATATATATATATATAATATATTATATATATATATATATATATAATAGTATATATATATATATTATATATTAATATATATATAATATATATAAATTATAATATATAAATATTATATATATATATGATATAATTATAATATATATATATATATATCTATGATATAATATATATATATATAATATATTAATATATATATATTAAATATGATATATATATAAAATAGTATTATTATATTATATATATAATATATATATATATATAATATATATATATATATATATATATATATATATTATATATATATATATATATATATATATATATATATATATATATAACTATGATTATATCATATATATATAGATATATATATATATGGTAGTATATATATGTATAATATTTTATATGATATATAGTATAATATATATTAAAGATATTAATATATTTATATTATATAACGAAAATATTATATATAATATATATATATATATAGATATAACATATATATATATATATATATATATATATATTATATATATATTATATATATATCTATATATATATTATATATATATATTTATTATAATTATATATATATATATTTAATATATAATATATATATATATATATATATATATGTATATATATATATGTATATATTATATATATATATATATATAGTATAGATATATATTATTTGTATATATATATATATATATTATATATATATATATATATATATATATATATATATATGTGTAATATATAATATATATATATATATATATATTTTATATATATATGTATAATATATATATATATATATATATTATATATTCTATATATATATATATTATATAATATATAGATATTATATATTATATATATTATATATATATATATATATATATATATATATATTTTTAACGAAATGACGTTCCCCTTGTTCTCTTAAACCATGTTACACGGTGACTCACCGCGGGGAAGGAAAAGATAAACACTTCACTGTTCCATTGTTCCTATACTGAATCCAAAAGTCACATTACAACAAAACATAGGCTGGGAGGTTAAAGCCGGGCACTTATCTCTCAACACTCGCTACTTAAGTACGTGGACACTTAGTGGTGGGCTGGATTGAGGGCGCGGGAAGGCCAGGAAGAAGGGGGGGGGGGTGAGATCACTTCTGCGACAGGTGTTAGTCCAAGCAGGTCAAAAGCTGCACTGCCCGAGGCAAGCGTCCCTCAGGACGATGGTGCGGGAGCCACGCCCCTCAACTTTAGCGCCACAGCCTCTCACCCAATCAGAAGCCCTGCACGTAGACACCCGGGTAGCATCATTGGGTACACACAAACGCACACACACCCAGTGACGGTTACTCAAACACACAAACACACGCACACACACTGTACACTCAGACATACATCTAAATCGTCACCTCCCCCCCATTCCACCTCTAGGGGAATCCCCCCACCCTGCACCCACTGTAATCCACATACTCCACATAGCCCACCTTCACACTGAGTCCATATTCATAACAATATCCCCACCTTTCATCAAGGCTGACCCAGCCTTACAGGAATACGCCTTCATCACACTCCCAGCCACAAAATAGTCATAAAGAAATGGTACAAATTAAGATACGCGGTATTACAGTCTTCTTTTTGGATCCTCAATGTGTTACACAACAAACAACACAAACCCTTTTAAAGTCCTTTAAATCCTCTGTGTGTGTGGTTTTCACCGCACGCACCATAAGTCCCTTTAAATTCACGTGTGTGTACTTTTCACAACACACACCTCTACATACAAGTCCTTTAAATCCTCACTTATAGAACCTAAACTAGAAACTCCTGCTGCAGCAGGAAGCTATCTCAACCTCCGCCGTCGGCACAACCCTGACGACATATACCTCCATTACCTCAACCTCCTCGCTGGCTCCCACCCAAGCGAATATCAATTACCTCAACCTCCTCGCTGGCCCCCAATCTAGCGAATATCAATTACCTCAACCTCCTCGCTGGCCCCCAACCTAGCGAATATCAATTACCTCAACCTCCTCGCTGGTCTCAAACCTAGCGACTATCCACCCCCTCTAACCTCTGTGTGCGCCGCACTCCCTTCTCGGAGCCGCTCGCCTCACCTCGGCTGCCGCCGTGTCAGGCAAACCACGCACCACCTCAGCTACACACAACCGCGGTGTCACATTCCTGAGACACCGCGCGTCACCTCACCTCAGTGCAAGGTCACACAACACCTACACTCTTGGTATCCTCCCCCGCGTCGTACATTCCGGGGCCCTTTAAACTAACCCCCGGCCGGCGCGCGCCAACCCATAGTCCGGGGCGGTATTTTCCACCACTGCGCACACACATTCCTTGGGGCGAGCAGCCAAACACCCCGCGCTTCACCTCACCTAAACACAGCCCCGCGCGCCGCATACCTCGGTCGCCGCGCCACCTGGGACCACAGACACCGCATTCCATACGTGCCCTTTACACTTCCTCCAGGTCGGCGCGTCCCCCTTTAGCCTTCGTCAGGAAGACTGCTGATAGGCCCTTCGTGAACCCCCGCCCTTCATCTTGCCGCCGCCGTCGTCAGTCGTGGTGTAGAGGAATGCTTCCAGCTCCAACGCTCTTGTCAACGCTTCCTGGGCGTCCTCAGGATGCGCTTGTTTGACGTATAACTGGAGATCCCTGTCTTGTAGCGCATCCACGAAGTACTCGCGATACAGCACGTTCAACATCTCTGGGGCGGTTGGGTAAGCGCGTCGAACTAGTGTCTCGATTTCCTGGGCCAGCTGGGAAAGTGGCTCACCCCATCCACGAATCCTCACCTTCAGGTTAGCGCGGAACACCTCCGCCTGCTGGTGGTGTCCAAACGTTCTTCTCAGCGCCTTCACCTCACTTGAGTACGAAGTGCGTTGTAGGGACGTCAGGTGAGCCAGTACCTCCAATGCCGCGCCTCTGAGACTGGCCACAAGTTGCATGGCTCGCTCTGTTCCTTCCCAATTCTGCACGTCGTCCAGGAGTTCAAACTGGGCCAGGTAGGCCTCTCAGCCCACCTTGCCATCGAACTCCGACGGCTTCCTCCCTCCAAGGTGGCCACACGTCCTCTGTGTGTGGCTCGGGGGCGATGCAGGCGTCAGCGGTGGGTTGAGCGAGCGCGGTGCAGTAGTGGCAGGCATGACTACCTCCACATCACGTCCGTGCCGCGCGTCGCCGAAGCCACGGGGTGTGTATGTAGGTGATGTCGCGCGCTGCCCGGTGTCTACAGGATCAGACCACGTAGTGTGTTCAGGGTCAGGCAGCTCCTCCGTCGGGGCCGGTGTAACAAGATGTCGTCTTCCTAAGGTAGCTGACAGTGCGTTGGCCTGGAGTTCCACCGCCAGTCATAGGGCAGCCAACTCCTCCCCCAGGGCCTCACACGCCTCACGTGTGAAGTGCCTTGCCTCCTCCCTAGCCTCTATCAGCCCGCGCTCCCATTCACGTTGTCACTCACTAATGTCCTCGTTGTTCTTTTTCAATTCGCTGATGAGTTCCGTTTTCAACTCAGCGAGTAACATAGCCACTGTGCCCGAACCGACTCCTACCCGCCCACTGCCGTGGGCGGTTGGCGCCAAGTCTCCCGCCTCAACTAACACCGCTCCTTCCCCTTTCGCCATTTTCTAAGCATACCACGCCGACTGCCTGGCCCGTATACCACCAAAATTTCACTGTAGGTTAATAATCCACACTTCTAAGACACCAATGTAACGGAAATGGCTTTCCCCTTGTTCTCTTAAACCATGTTACACATTAGGGCGTGGGTACGATACAGTACCAAGGCGTGAGCGTGGGTGACTCACAGTGGGGAAGGAAAAGATAAACACTTCACTGCTCTATTGTTCCTTTACTGAATCCAAAAGTCACATTACAACACAACATAGGCTGGGAGGTTAAAGCCGGGCACTTATCTCTCAACACTCGCTACTTAAGTACGTGGACACTTAGTGGTGGGCTGGATTGAGGGCGCGGGAAGGCCAGGGAGAAGGTGGGGTGGGGGGGGAGATCACTTCTGCGACAGGTGTTAGTCCAAGCAAGTCAAAAGCTGCACTGCCCGAGGCAAGCGTCCGTCAGGACGATGGTGCGGGAGCCACGCCCCTCAACTTTCGCGCCACAGCCTCTCACCCAATCAGAAGCTCTGCACGTAGACACCCAGCATCATTCCGTAACCACAAACGCACACACACCCAGTGACGGTTACTCAAACACACAAACACACGCACACACACTGTACACTCAGACATACATCTAAACCGTCACCTCACTTACTGCCCCCCCATTCCACCTCCAGGGAAATCCCCCCACCTTGCACCCACTGTGATCCACATACTCCATATAGCCCACCTTCACACTGAGTCCATATTCATAAATATATATATATATATATTATATATATATATATATATATATATATATATATATATATATATATATATATATATATAATATATATATATATATATAATATAATATAATATATATATATATATATATATATATATTATAATATATATTAAAAATAAAATATAATATATATATATATATATATATATATAATATATATAATAATATATATATATATATATTATATATATATATATATATATATATATATATATATATATATATATATATATATATATATATATATATACTAATACATAATATAATATGCACTGATAGAGCGTTCGAAGCGATGAAAGCGTCATGGAATAACGAGATGACAGAATTTACGGAAGGAAAATGCAAGGAAGGAATACATAGGAAGAACATATACCAGGAGACCCTTTGGTTCATTGCGAGGGTATCTGCTGAACTGACATACTACTAACTAACAAACTACACGTACGATAACATGATTAGGTGAGCGGGAAGATTCCTCCCTGCCTACCCCTCAACCTCTCCACAGACAAAAAACAGTTGGAAAATAAATCCATGTACCTATAAGATAAGATACTTTGATCCTATCTAGACATTTTGCAAGTACCAACTACAAGGTTATTGACTATACAAAGCGCCACCACGTCAGACGAACCAGGCGGGCTCGAACCGCCCATGTACCTAAAGAGGATAGGTACTTGGATATTTTACGCAAAGAATGAAATGAATGTAGTATGTTAACCTAAGCTACTCAATCAATCAATCATTTGGGGCATACGCCGGGAGGCGCGTCGCCTGGCCCACCCTACGTCCCTGGGTCACCACGCAGGCTCAAGCCTTCTTTAGATCAACTTATGGTTTTGTTTTGTTTTGGCGCTAAAACCGTTTTCGACCCAGCTCATTTGGCGACGGCGGTTTTGACGCAGAAATATATTTTGTTGGGATAACTGGTTTTTATTCTACATATTTTTAGATTAAAAGTTGATACGAAAAGTAACATTTGTATCTGATATTGAAACTAAAAGAACTAAACAACTAACTTCTACTACTCACTACTACCAAACTACTCAACTACTCAACCTCGTTTAGCTGTTTGCTTAGGCTACAGATGGCGCTACTATTCTTGCCAACAGGTGACCTCTGGGTTCCTGCTTATTCTCAGTCGTGTTGCTAGCTGCTCGCGCACACACACGCCACTCGTGCTCCTGCCACAAGAGTTACGCTCTTTTGCCATCTTTATATATATATATATATATTTAAACTAAATACCCATTGTTCATGAATATGATGGCTGAGGATGTATTAACGAAACGTAGTAAAGAACAATTTGCGCACAATGGATTCTTCTACGTCTTCGACAAGGCAAGCAAAGCTGATAGTGAGTTGAAATTTTGGCGTTGTGAACAAAAAAATCGGTGCAAAGCAAGGCTGCATACTAAAGCTGGAGAGGTGGTAAGAGAGCTGAACAGCCATTCGCATGAAGCTTCTGCTCCACAACTAGAGGTTGCTCTTTTCAAAACTAATGTAAAAAAAAGAGCAGTGGAGACTCTTTTGAGTCCCCGACTGTAGTTGTTAATTAATGTTTGACAGACATATCCCAAGCTAGTCTAGCCGCCATTCCTGATATGTCTGCTTTGAGAAAAATAATACGTAGAAAGCGTAATTCAATGAACAACGCCCCCACCAATCCAGCCGATTTACAACAATTAGTTCTGCCAAAATGCTACAAAATATACGTCCCTCAACCAGGAGTGAATGAAATTTTCTTATTGTGTGACAGTGGACCAGGCCCCGATCGGATCTTAATCTTCGGAAGAGCGAGCTGGCTCCAACATTTAGTGACATCTGATATGTTGTGGTTCGTCGATGGCACATTCAGTATTGGTTGCAGCCTCTTTTCTCAGATTTATGTAATTTTGGCAAAAAAAACAGGAGTTCACCCTATAGTGTATTCTCTTGCCCAGCAAGCAGTGCACCACATACGTAAGAATGTTTGAGTTATTGAAAGAAAATGAACCCAACTTGAGACCCACTTCAATCATCTGCGATTTTGAAGAAGCTGCGCACAGTGCTAAGAAGGAATCATTCCCTGACGTTCAAATAAAACGATGTTTTTTTCATTTAGCTCATAATATGCAGAAACATCTTGCTAGATTGGGTTGCACTCATCTGTATAACACTGATCCAGATTTCGCGTTAAAAGCCAAAATTATTATTGCCCTTGCCTTTGTACCTTTGAGCAAGATTGACGAATATATGGATGCGCTAGCGACAGAGTTGCCACAAGAACTTCAAGGTTTACTCAACTGGTTTGAAGATACTTATGTTGGTCGTCAGAACAGACGAGGAAATGGAAGACGAGCTGCCCTATTTCTCCCCGAGATTGGAACCTTTATCAGAGAACTTTAAATGGGGAAGACCGCACAAACAATCATTCGGAGGCACAGCCCATCGTCGCTTACAATGCGAACAAAAAATGCAATGCCCCACCATATGGATATTAATAGATGGGCTGCGTAAAGTACAGAAAGGTAGAGATGCATATTACGAACGTTTGCTGGGTGGGCATGAACCACCGCAGAAATTAAAAAGTATAGAGATGCAGATAGAAAAAATACATGAAACTGTTCTTAGATGTGGAAACATGGATGCTGTTGAGTACTTACCAGATAACTATCCCCTCTTCTTCAATGACACTCAACTGTCTCCTTCTTCTACAATGAACATTCTAGGACTATCCTTTACTAAAAATCTGAACTGGAAATCTCACATCTCATCTCTTGCTAAAACAGCTTCTAAGAAGTTAGGTGTGCTGTGGCGTCTGCGTCCTTTTTTTTCTCCCTCCCAATTGCTCGCTCTCTACAGGGGCCTTATCCGCCCATGTATGGAGTATGTCTCACATGTTTGGGGAGGATCCACTCATACAGCTCTCCTAAACAGGGTTGAGTCAAAAGCTTTTCGTCTCACCAACTCCTCTCCTCTGACTGACTGTCTTCAATCTTTAAATCACCGCCGCAATGTTGCTTCTCTTGCTCTCTTCTACCGTTATTTTCATGCTCACTGCTTTTCTGAACTTGCTAACTGCATGCCTCCCCCCCTCCCGCGGCCTCGCTGCACAAGACTTTTTACTCATTCTCATCCCTATTCTGTCCATCTTCCTAATGCAAGAGTTAATCAGTATCTTTACTCTTTCATCCCTTTCACTGGTAAACTCTGGAACTCTCTTCCTGTTTCTATTTTTCCACTTTCCTATTATTTAAATCTTTTCAAAAGAAGAGTAACAAGACACCTCCCGAACTAAATTGGCCTAAAATGTTTTTATATTATTCTCTTACTGTCTTCTTTATAGGGACTGGCAACTAAGCTTTGTGTTACCCATTTTTGTTGTGCCCTTGGCCAGTTCCTTCTGATGTAAAAAAAAAAAAAAAAACCTTGAGGAGCCTTGCTCATAATTACCAAATAAAAACTAAATAAAGCAAAGTTTTAACTTTTTTATTCAAGGTATATTATAAATAAAGATACATTTCTTTTTCTAGTTATTATGTTTTAACTATTTTAGTCAAGGTATATTATAAATAAAGATATTTCTTTTTTTAGTTATTAAGTTTTAACTTATATATTTCTGGTATATTGTGAATATAGATACATTCCCTTTTTTAGTTATTAAATTCTAACCTTTTTACATATAAAGCATCATATCTCTCTAAAGATTTAACTTTGAATAATGACGCATCAAACGAACATGTTATTTCCTAGCGCCAAAATGTCTGGCGCCTAAAAGTATGGAGCCAAAATGCCTGGCGCCAAATGGCAGCGCCCAATCGGCAGCGCCCAAATAGCAGCGCCCAATCATCCCATTCCGACCTTGCCTGGCACCTCTGCAGTGTAATACCGCGGTAATTATTGCAGTCCTGACGGTTTCCCCGCCACCTGTGCGGAGAGAAGGGGCATAACAGGTCAGTATACACAGGCATAAGTCCCTTCTATTACCGGCTCGCTCACCGGTACCCCATTCAATCCCTACAGTTTCAGCGTAAAAGGGCAAAGGTAAATGGAGTTTAGATGACAGCAGACAAATGTACTTGCTATCGAGAGTCCTCACTGGATACGGGAAATATGCATGATCTTAATATTCTATTAAACTCTTCGTCATTTAATACTTTGCGAGAAAACTTTTTACATGGAGAATATGAATGGAAGCGAAATTTCATTAGCTTTCCATTGATACATTTCGTTTTCTGATAAATGAGTTAACAGCATGCATACATTAGCGTTAACTAAATAAATAACACCATCAATCTGGAAAAATTACCCTATTTCATGATGTTATTTCTATAGTTAACGCTCATTTATGCATGCTGCTAATTCATTTATCAGAAAACGAAATATCACAGGGAAAACTAATGAAATTCCGCTTCTATTCATATTCTCCATGTAAAAAGTTTTCGCGCAAAGTATTAAATGACGAAGAGTTTAATAGAATATTAAGTTCTTGAGAGTCTCATAATGGCAGTTATTTAGTGTGCCTTACGATTTTTTTTTTTTTTTTTTATTTTTTATGTTTGAATAATTTCGTCGTATCGACGCAGCTGAGATGGATCTCCAATGTAACCAGACAGCTCTCTCGCAAACTACCCCTAGAGAGCTGTCTGCTAGTGCCTATAGTATTGGCCGAAGCCAGCACTCCGGGAGGCGGGTTACAAACCCCCGGCTAACACCCGGTACCCAATCACTGCTGGGTGGACAGGGGCTCGGGTTTTAAGGAAACAGCCCAACTGTTTCCGCTCCGCCCGGGGATCGAACCCAGGACTTCTCGGTTGTGAATCAAGCGTGCTTCCCCTACACCACGGAGTACCGAGTATATGATAATATTATAGAACAAACATTTCCAAAGATAACAGTATACCTTTTATACTGATAAACATATATTTAGTAGGGGAAAATTACCATAAGCTGGCAAACACGGGCGGCAAGTGGAGTTTGTTGGTCCTCCAGCTCGCATTTCCCGCGTTTTTCGCCTGCACAGCGAGGGCTGTGACGTCACGTGCAAGACACCTATTGTGTAGTAGTAGTAGTTAGTAGTAGTAGTAGTAGTTATAGTAGTAGTTATAGTAGTAGTAGTAGTAGTAGTAGTAGTAGTTATAGTAGTAGTAGTAGTATTAGTAGTAGTAGTAGTAGTTACAAGCGAGCGCGAAGCGCTCGTGAGTCCTCACTGATAAGGGATTTTTCCGGGATAAGCGGCCGACCCGACCCGACCGACCATCACGCTTTTAGGAGCTTATATCTTTGGAATCCCGCTTCCGATTGACAAGCAGTCTCCGCCATCTGATAGCCCCATTCAATCCCTATTTGTGTTGACATGTTTTGTCTCACGTGAGGGGTCAGCATGGCGCGTGGCGCGTGCCGCGTGAGGGGTGTCAGACAACTCTATCTTGCTATAGCTGAGAAACGGCTGTACCGACTAAGTTGAAATTTGGTGTGTGGTTTGAGACCACAAAACCTAGCAATGTCACACAGGTCAAACTCCGGGTGACTCCACACGTGCGCACGTGCGGCGGGTTTCTACGGGCTCGCTCGTCCCTCACCGATTAAGACGTCTTACTGTAACTACCCTCCTAAGCGTCTACAACATTCCCTCGCAATCGTTTTTCTCAGGCCTGCTCTAAAAATACTTTAGTTATTTCTGCTATTTTCCTTCTCTTCATTACTCCCATACAGTCCTAGCACACTAGGGATTCACCCATCCACCTCGTGTATCCTTCTATCCCATTCACTATCTATGTACTATATGTAACTCCTAATATGGACTTTACCAGCCCCCCCTTTTTCCTGCTCATATCGGGCCAAACACTCTATTATCGTGGGAAAAAAACCCTATTTTGGTGTATTCTATTTGATTTCCCTTTTGGAAACCCGTTTTACGTGTTCTGTGGGTTTAGTAGGGCAGTTTAAAAGACCCCGGGCGCTCTAGGCAGGTTTTCAGAGGTGGTTGGGATTGTCTTGACCTACGGGGCGCTTTTAAATTTTCGTTGAAATTTAAATATGTTTTTTTTTTTTTTCTATTTTTTTTTACATATGTGCCATAGCCCCTTGGGCAGGGGTGACCCAGGGCTTGGATGGTAGGTTTCCTGGAGGTTCACTTAGGGCGGGGAGGTTTTGGCCCCCCGCCCAGGGCCCCGCTGTGGGAGTCCCCATTGTCGGGTGGGGGGGCTTAAAAGCGTGGTCGAGGGGGGGGGGAAACATTTTACTCTGGGGGCCCTTGCCGGCCATTGTTGGGTTCGGGGGCCGTCGGCCTCGGGACCAAGCGCCCCCCCATTGGGCCCCCCGGGGGAAGGTGGACCCTTTCCCGGTTTATGTCCCCTTTTTATGCTCCCCCCCCCCTTTCTTCCTTTTTTAAAGGGCGATTCTAGGCCCCGGTGAGACCCTTCTTTCCGTCTAAACGTTTTCTTCTTTCCTTTTAAACTTAACCTCGCTCCCCACGTGTTTGCCGTGCGTGGCGTCCCGAAATTTTTCCCCCCCGCGCGCCCCTCATCTGGGATTTGGTCCACCGGGGGGGGGTTGTATTTTTTCCTTCGGGGGGCAACACGCTCCTTTGGTGGGGGGGTTTTGGGGAAAAGACGGGGGCCCTTTTTTGGGCCCCCGGGCTGGATCAATTGGTGGTAAATTTTTGGTTTGGGGCCAAAGTGGGGGGTTCCCTGGTGGGCACCGTTATCGGGGTCCACCGGCTGCCACCACCCCAATAGGAAAACCGAAGCTTTATCCTTCCCCTTTTACCGCGGAGCGGTTGGGTGAGGTCCTTCCCAACGGGACAGTTCCCCCTCGTTTAGTCCGTGGTGGGGGGGGGCGGGGGGAAAGTGAAAAATTTTTTTTATGTACCCCCCCAAAAAAAATTTCCCCCGGGCCCTGCCTCTCCCCGGGGGCGTCCCGCTTTCCTCGACATCTCCCTTTGGTCCCCCAAACATTGCCACTCTGGCCCCTTTTTCCAGGCCCGACGGGCCCACGAAGCGGGCAGCCCCCCCTTTCCTCCTCAGCCCCCCGGCGGGGCGGCCCCCAAAACCTTTTAAGGGGGACGGACGGGATTGGGGAGACGAGCCGGGCCCCCTAGGGGCACTTCAAACTTTTGGACACCTTGCTTCTGCCCCAATGTGCCCCGGGCATTGACTTAAGAGAAATCATGATTTTTTTAAAGGCTTATGGGGGGGTTTTTCGCCGCATCCGCTATTTTATGAGGACCTGGACAAACCCAAAGGGCTCCCAAAAAATTTTTTGCCCCAGCAAAATTGACCCCTTCCCTCTGTTAGGAGGAAGCCCAAAAGTTTAAAATTGGGAGCGAGACATTACGGGCCCAATCATTGTTTCTGAAAAATTTTGGGGAAAAGGGGCCCGGGATGACTACATCCCCAACACTTTTGGGGAAAACTACATCATCTACTCCACCTGTCCGCCACCCCCCTTACCCCTTTTTGGGTTACGGGGCTTATTAAAGGAAAGTGGGGGGCAATTTTTCCTTGCCGCGGGAAATTTAGAAAAAAGAAATTGGAATGATCCCGGAAAAGGCCCCCTAAAAAGGTATGGCGGGGGGTTTCAAACCCGAGCCAAGGACCTTCCCTCAGTAAAGATCCCTTTCCCCCATGCCCACCCCGAAAAACAGTTTTTTTTGATACCCCCCAAAACCTCTTTCCAAAAATTTAATCCCAAAGCAAAGGCTTTAATCTAAAAATACTACCTTTTTGAGTTTTTCTATTGTCTATTGACCTGCGCCCTCTTTGGAGTCTGCGCCTCTTTCATAATGAGCCTCCCCCACCCTGTGTAGGCATGCCCCCTCGCGGGAAATATAAACAATGGGACTTCTCCTCTAAAGGCCCCAAAAATCCCATCCTAAAAAGGGTCTCAGAAGCAAACTCGCATTTTAAATGACCCCTTTAGAGCCCGGGCGTCCCCCCGGCTAAAATTTTCCATTGCTGAGCAAAAGGGGGTTTGGAGGGGCGAAAAGTTTAACCCCCTAGATAGTGTGGGGTATTTGCCGTGACCCTAATATCACTGCCCCTGCTACCCCCCCTTTGAAGCGGTTTGCGACACGTTTCTACTCACGTTTGATGGGGGAAGGTGTCATAAACCTAGGACACACAAGCTTTTTTTGCCATGCGATAAGCAATCTTAAAGACACTCTTTGGGGAGTATCAGAAAAACCTAGAAGTGGTAAATCATCTGTCAGTAAATGGGCTTCTTTGGTGGGACATAGGGTTTTAAACTACCCGGGGGGCCTCTTTATGAGAACCCCAAATTTCACCCCCGGGATATACGCAAAAGGGCCAAACCCGCATCGGGGAATTTTAAGGAAAATTATTTTAAACCATCTTTTTCCCAACAAGAAAAAAGTGTGGGCTTTCAAATACGCGGGCGCCCTAAAAGGGCCGTAAGGCTTCACGCATTTTTTCCCACGCACGAAAAAAATTTCTTAAAATCCTCCAAGGGAAATATTTGGTTTACTTTGGAAACCTTGGGGAAGAACACCCCTTCCCTCATAAACAAATTTTGGCCCCCAAAAATTTACCCTTTTTACAAAAAAAACAATGATAGGGCGGGGGAAGGGGGTTCTCTGCCCGCAGGTTTTAAAACCTTTTCCACACCCCCCTCCAGAGGTGGTGGTTTTTAGTGGTGGTTGGGTTTTTAAAACCATGTCGGGAGGTCCCTTTTAACGGTCATCCCGCTGCAATCACCCTTTTGCAGGCTGTGCAGGTTGTATCCTTTTCTCCCACAAGCCCAAAACCATTTCCCCTGCTAAATATTTTTACCTCCAAATTAGGGCCCATACCTCTCCAAATTTTGAGGATCTTATCCGCCGGGTTTTCCCCTTTCCTTTTTTTTCTCCTCGAGACATGAATGGGGGCATTTTCTGGGGGGAGATTCCCCCCAAAAAATCGCCCGGGTTTGATTCTCTCGTAATCTTTTAATGGAAAACCCCTTTAAAATATATTAAACACGGGAGAACAAAAACTTTTCCATTCGCAGAGGGGAACATTGACTGCTATTGCCCTATCACTTTTTCAGTCCAAAAGGTCCCCTCGATTTCTCTGGGAGGGGCCAAATTCTTTTTGGGGGAAATGACCTTTACCCCCATACTACTTAAACCCAGTGCCTCCCCCCCTTCCCGGGGGGGTCCCCCAAAAATGGTGCCCTCTCGTGCAGACTGGGGGGGGGTTTTTCAAAAGGCTTGTTTTTTTGAACTTTCATATAGATGATTTTCCCAAACAATAGATGGGGCCCGGTAGATTACTTTTGTTTTCTCGAACCCAAATTTTTGCAGCCTCGCTGAGCTCCCCCACTTGGGATCTTTCTCTCGCCGACCTTTTTTCCGTGGTGGACTCAGGTTTGTACGGCGGGAAAAGGGCCCACTCCCGCCGTGTGAGACGAAATTACACCCGGGGCCCCCAAACTTCAGTAGAACCAAAAAATATTTTTTTCACGGTGGGGGAGCTAGATACCGACGGGTTATAAAAGAGGTCGGTCACTCCTCGGGGAAAGGGGTTTTATATAAGTACATCTGTGCATCTACCCCGGTGCCAAAGGGTTTTGGAAAAGGGATTTGAGAAAAAAAGGGGGAAGTTTTTTTCCCTTTCCTCCCCCCCCCATTTTCTACGTTTAAAAAAAATTTGGGGGGACCATGGGGCCAGTTTCCCTTGACTGTAGCAGAGGAATTTGTTTTCCCTTTTTTGGTGTTTTTTGGCGCAAAACCGGCCCTTGCGTCCCCCAATGCAAAGGGACAGACTGCGACAAAAAAACCGAGAGGAAATAGATTTTTCATCCCAGAGGGGGGGGGAATTTTACAATGTTTTTTTTTAAAAACCTCGGGAGCTGGGTCAGGGCCATAAAGGGTTTTTCGCTGACATTTCCCAGGCCAAGATATGTTCCATATGCGTGCTCTGTCTTTAAAGGATAGGCTCTAGATTTTTGTTGAGCATCTATAAAAAGGGGATCGGGAAATTAAAGGGAAACCCTTTCCCCAAAGTAGCTGGGGGGGTGGGGGTTTGGTGATCCCGACCCCAAAGCCTGGAACGCACTCACTACCGAGAATTTCCTGCCATATCCCTAACCCCATGTGTTTTAAAGTTATTTCAAAAAAAAAAAGGGAAAAATATTGGGACTTGTAGGGTTTTTTGGGAAAAGGGGAAAAAACCTTTTTCCCCGTTCCCAGTGGGGATTTGGGAAAGGGCATCACTCTACTAGGGAAAGCGCTTATTTCCTTAGAGTCTTCCTAGGGGGGGCCCATTCCCCCTCTCGACAAACCAGGGACCATATTTTTCCCCCCTTTGGGAAAAGGCTTACGACAGGGCCTTGGAGACCCGGTTATTGCAATCTCTGAAATGATTTCGGGTTTTAAGGGTCGTTTCCCATGCTTTCCCTCCGGGATTTTCCTACCCAAACCCGGGTTTTTAAGAGTTCGATTTTGGCAACATAGGGCCCCTCGGGAAACCCCTTTCAGGTGGCACCCCCCAAAGGGAAGCGTTTTGAGTTTTAGTTTGTTCGCGGGCCATCAATGGTATTGTTGATTTTACTCCCAAGGGGATTGTTAGACATTATCGGGGATGTTTTTTCAATCTCTTTTGCTGTTTTCCGGATGTCGTTGCAGAGAAAAGAATTAAACCCTTGCTATTGAAAAAGTTTGTAAATGGACGACGAATCGTGGTTTCCCGGTTTTCCCCAAACGAAGACGGTAGGGGTTAAATTTTTGCAAAAACCCTGGGATTCACCCCGACCCAAAAACCTGTTTTTTAAACGTAAGAGTTACCATGTGGGAAAGAGCCCCGGGTTTTTTTAAGGACTTTTTTTGACAAAGACAAATTGGGAAACCCTCCCCTTCGTGTCTCAAGACTGACTTTCTCCGGCCCAGGGAAATTACTGAAGTCCTCTCGAAAAACAGCGGGGGGGCTGTCGCGTACACCCCCTCTTATTTTTCACTGCTCACTTTCCTTTCAAAAGTTAAATAGGGATTTGAAGGTATCCTTTTCCCAACCCACTGGGACTGGGGATCTGGATTGGTACATCATGTGGTGTCCGTCGGGAAAAACCCGGGGCGTTCAGGTCTTCCCCCATCCCAAGTCAAATTGGTGGATGCGGGTGTCCCCCCATTGATCTTCAACGCCAGTCCCCCCTTTTAAGATTTTGGGTTTATCGCCTCCTACGCCTCCCTGACTAAATAACTTCCCGTGCTGTGTCTTGTGTTTCGGATGGGCCAATTTTCCCAGGGGCGAAAAACCCTTCCCAAAACCCCCGGGTTTTTCCGATTGCAGCTATTATGGAGACGTATCCTTCCCTGCTTTACGGGAAACTGCCCCCATAGGGCCCAAAGACGTCGGGCCCCTGGCTTCTCCAGAAAGGGCCCCTTTTGCAAAAACCTTCCGCTCTCAAAAGGGGGGCCCTTTTCCTCCTCAAAGGCTGGCGTTTCCCCTTTTTTTGACCACTTTTGCCCCATCAGAGTTCGGGCCCTGTCTTTTCTGATGGGTTCCCCAAAACAGGGGCGAAGGAGTTGGACACGGGTTTTTCGTATTTTTCCCTCGTTTAACAAAACCTTTAGCCCATCCCAAATGGTTTTCTTTTTTTTTCGGCTGAAATAAAGGGGTTTTAAAACCTTCCTGATTATTTTTAAACCCCCCGGGGTCTCTTTTTCAATTTTAGTGTTTTGTAGTGCCCCTTCAATCAATTTTGTAAATTTTTAAATTCCCTTCCCCCTTTGGGCAATGCCATCCTGGGAAGGGGTTTATTTTGCTCAAAAAGGCGAGGCCGGACGTCACTTTTGTTGGGTTTCCCGGGACATGTGGGGTTGCCGGGAAAAGGAAGCGATGCCTTGGCAAAAACTGGGAGCTAGGGAAACCAGTCTATCACATTTTTGGACGTGCCCTCTACGGGCCCGCGCTCGGCAATCCAAAGATCATTTTCCAAAAGTTTACAGGAAATTTGGGTTACTATAGGGAAAAAAAACTGCGCACCCTCCCCCAAAGTTCGAGGTAACGGGGGCTGCCCGGGTCTCTCCCGGAGAGGGGGGCTGCCTTGGGGACTTGCGCATTGGTCAACCCCTCTAATAATTTTGGGGTTTCCCCATGGGGGGGGGCCCCCCCTCCCTTTCTGGAAAGGGTTGTTTGGTTTCCCCTTAACGTGCGGCCCCTTTGGTCGAGTGCCCATCTTGGGGACCCAAAGTGGCAATTTTTTTCCCGTTCGTGGGGCGGACGGTGCTTACCCTTTTCTCCCCGGGATTGGGGGGAGAGGTGTTTCCTCCGGGGCATGAAAGGGCCATACCTTTATTGGGGAAGGCGGGGTTCCCCAACAAAATTATGATTTTTTAAATTCATTTTTATGTTTTTTTAAAGTACTCTTGTTCTTTTAAAGTATTTCGTTATTTTAAATTTTTTTTATTTTATCTTTAAAATTTGGGGGTTTTTGTTTTTTTTTCATGTATTTTTTGGTAAGCAGGCCCTCAAAAACCCCCCAGTTTCGGGGGCCCCTTTAAAATATAATCAATCAAACCCCAATTTAAACCCCGCCCCCTGTGGCGCAGGCAGGATTTTTATAGTGCGCCTGTGATTAGAGGCTTTATGCGCCCCCCCTGTGTTTCCCCCGAGCAACGCATTTTGGGAAAATGAGTTGATTTGGGAGGGGATGTGGGTTTTTTTAGGCCACTCGACGGTGTAGGGAAATTTTTGGTTTTTTCCTTTGGGGATCGAACCGGGGCACCGGATCGCTATTCCCGGGGACACTAACCTCCGCACCGCCCCCCCCATTTTGGGGAGTGTTATTTTGACTTCCTCTCTATTTGTACAAAAATAAAAATTTTGGAAACTTTTTTTTTTATAGTACTCCCATAATCTATTTTACCCAGTTTTTTTGATAGTGTAGGAGTCGTTTTTTCCCTTTTTAACCCCCGAGACCCAGAACATAATTTTTTGTTGTTTTTTTGGGTACCCTTTTTAAAAATTGTTGTGTCTAAACCCTAGTTTTAGGGAAAGACCTGTTTTTATCCTTTCAACTAATCATTTTGGGATATTCAGTTACCGTTTGTTATTTGATGGCTCGAAAGAAAAATAAATTTTTACCCGCAAAAAAAGATCTGGGCGTGAAAAGGGGGTTAAAAATCCCAAAAGGGTTTTTTTCCCGCTCAAACTGTGCACATTTTTGGGGGCCAATTGTAAATTCGCCTTTTTCCGGGCCCATGAGAAACCCCCTTAGATGAGGTTTATCAGCTCTACAGGGACCCGGGGTAACGTTGATCCTTCCCGTCTTTTCCCTTTGTGTTTGTCCCGTCAGGTAAGGGGGTTTTTTTTGCCCGGGAAAAGGTACTATCCAGTTTTGTGTTGGCACAATGTATCTCCTTCAAAAAATCAGTGAAAACCCTTTGGGTTTGGGGGATAAAAGTTTAGTGTCCCCAAAAACCCCGGGAAGGGGGAAATGAATTTAAAACAAAAAACGGAAAAAAGGGGCCCCCCCCCCGCCCCGCACCGCATTTGGGCCCTCGCGCCCCGCCAAAAGCCTAAATTTTAGTGGGTCCGCTCGGGCCCCAACCCCGCCCGTGGTATGTGGTGTGCCTCATATTTCATGTAGATTGTTTTCCCCCATGTTTTGTCTTACATGTGTGTGCGTTATAAATTTCTAAAACCCCTCTTTTTATTTCGGCCCAAGGGTTAAAAACGTCAATAAAAAAGTAAAAACCCAAAATCGCTGAAATGTTTTTTTTCTTTTCCAAAAATTGGGGTGAAAAGTACAGAGGAAAATCTTCCAGCGAAGGGGGGAAAGGTGAAGACATGCGGGCCCCTTTTTTTTAAAAAATGGGGAAAAGGGAGAGTAACGTGGGGGCTTTTCCTGTTAAAAACTCAAGTGGGTTTCAATGCCAAGAAGGCCGGGGCTTTAGCACCAGCACGAGAGCTAAAATGGTTTTTTGTTGATCCACGAAATGCGCTTGGTTTTGGGAGCCCTGAACCCGGGGGATCATTTTTGGGGGGAAAGGGAGCGGAAGAGGCCCTTTGGGCCCCACGCCCTGCTACTGAGAAAAACAAAACAAAACAATACCAAATTTTGAACCTTTTGTTTCATTTTTTTAAATTTTTTACCACATTTTTCCCGATCTTCAACTCTTTCCCAATTTTCGGGAGTCCCAAAATTTTATTTGGGCATGTTTAGTTATTAAATTTTGTTGGGAAAAAATAATTGCCTTAAACCTTTAAAAAACAAAAAAAAAAACTATCAAATGGAAGAAACTTCCACACCAAAAATAAAAACGGCCCAAAAACGGTAATTTTTCTTATTTTCTTCCATCATCCCCCCATCCCAATTGTAATTTTTTGCCGTAACGGTTCCCAAATTAGGTTTTCTGTTACAAATAAAATTTTCGGGCAGGTTAGGGAACATTAAAACCCCAGGGAAAAACTTATTCATATATATTTTAAAATTATAGAATTTTAATTTTATATTATATATATATATATATTAAAATATTTTATTATATATGTAAAAATATATATATTATATATTATATTATATAATATTATATATTAATAATTTTTATTTTATATAATAATATATATTATAGTAATAATTTTATATAAAAGAAAAATATATATATTTATATATGAATATATTATATAAATTATTAATATAATAAAATATAGATATTATATAAAATTTTAATATATAATATATTAAGTTTGAAAAAAGGGCCTAGGGGCCGCGAAGAGTTGGGGAAAAATTTGCCGACGGGGACGAAAATCGGTAGACTTTTCGCCGACGGGGACGAAAAAATACGGTAGGCCCCCAAAAATATCATAAAGCAATAGGGTGTTGGGAAAAATGAAAAGGTGACCCCCCCTTTTTAAAGGGGGATAGTTGGGTATTTTAGAGGATAAAAGAGATCCCTGCATGAGTGGGGAGGCGTAGGATTTAGAAGGGGTGGTAGAGTGGGGAAATGGGAGACTTTTTGCCCGTGGCCTCCCCGTTGAGGGGGTTGTAAGGAAACCCCTGGGTTTGCGTAACTAAACTATTATGACCAAAATGAGAATAAATGTTTTTTTTTCCTCTGTTTCCATTAAATTTTTTGCAAATGTTCTGTTTAGTCGTAAAGGGGAGTGACTATTTTTATTGCTGTGTTGGACTCGGCGGGCCCCAGGAGAATAAACAAAAACCGGGTTTTTGTAGGGGGCCAAACCCCGGTCTTTAAAAAAAAAATTTTAGACTGCATAAGCATGGGATACCTCATAAATTTTGGGCCAAAAAATAATATTGGGAACCGGGAAATTTTTCTTAGCAGGGTTTTCATGATTCGTAAATCTTTGACTCAAGTGTTTTTGGGCAGGGTCCCGGGTGTCTAAAATTTCCCAAAACTATTTCGTTGTTTTAGACCAACTTTTTAAAATAATCCCCCCCGGAAAAAAATTTAGAAAAGGAAAAAGCCTGTTTTAAAGCCCCGGGTTTTTTCCTTTTGGGTTTGCCTAAGTCCCCCCGGTTTAAAAAAATTTGGGTGCATTCTCTGTGCTTGGTCTTCGTTTTCTTTACCTTTTACCCGGGATGCGGGCATACTCGTCGCGGCTCAAAAAATTTTGACGGTAACCCAAATTTCGTGGGCGAAGTACACTCTTTAATTAAGAGGAAAATTTTTACAAACTGGTGGGAAGGGCGGGGCCCCTTTGATTTTTATCTATCCGTTAGTTTTTGCCCACTTAGTTACGTTATTTTAATCTTCAATTTTTTGGGTTACATTGCTTTAGACATGGGTGACGACACAATCTGGCAAAAAATTACCTTCATTTTTGCTGTTTTCTCCTTTAGGTCACTGATCAGTGAACCCAAGGTTTCTAGTATTTTTTTATGGGTACTTCTCCAAGTGTATCGTAGATGCCATTCATATTAAAACCCCTTAAAAACTTACTAAATTTTTTATTCCCCAAATGGGGGAAAACCATGTTGCTCCGAAGTGATCTTTAAACCCCCCCGTTTTTTTTCGAAGGTCCGGCGTAAACTCGGGTTTTAGGTTAGTGGGTTTCCCCAAAGGAGCGTTGAGGGTGCCCTAACTCGTAGACCCTTCTTCCCCATGAGTGGTGATTACCCCTTCCCGCAGCATTTTATCTCCAGCACATTTTCTCGTTTTTGGAAAAGCTTTGTCGTTTTTTAGGCTGTTTTTATTTCAGTGTTTTTAAAAATTCGATCTCCATGCCCTTTTAAATTTTAATTTGGATGCAATCAGCTCGATTTTTCGACAAATTTTTGGGAAAGTCCTGGCCTCGGAATTCCCCTGAGTGGGGTCAAGGGGGTGTTTTCTGCATAGCTTAAAAGGGTATGGGGGGGATTGATTAAACATCGCAAGGGTGCCATGAGATTAAAACTAAGATTTTTCAATTATCCTATCAATGGAAAGGGGGGGGGGTTTTTTTTGTCCATACATTTGGAAATTTCCCATTTAACCCACATCTTTTTTTGGAAAATTGGGGTTTTTTGGGAATGTTTTTCCAGAAAATCCCCTTTTGGGAAATCGGAGATGGGTATGCTATGGGCTGCGTCTGTGGTGACGCCAAAACGGCACTTCCACTGGTGTTGAGGGCTGGAAAGTCGGTGCTATAGAATTATCGCCCCGACATATTCAAACCCCGGTTCTTGGATTTAAATTTTTCGCTTTTCCCTAAGACCCCGGGGGCCAAAATTTCCCCTGTCTGTTTTTCCGGGAAATTTTCCCCGCGTCAAAATCAATGGGGGTCGTCGGAAGAAAATTTTTGCGTAAAACAAAACCCCTTTAAGGTTAGGTAAACTTTCTCCTAATTATTGTCAGATTTAGCTGAAAATTTAACAAAGCAAGTATGCTGTCCAAAACAGCGGGGGGTTTTTAAACAAAAAATTTTTATAAAAAAATCAAAACATTGGGGGCAACGCCGGGGGGGCCCGCCTCGCCCACCCTACGACGCCACTCCCGGGGGTCACCACGCGCGAGTTCCCATGCAGGCTCCTTTCCCATACCAAGCAGCTCTCGACAAGAAACATCAACTTGCCCCAGCCACGAGCCTTGTGGGCGCCCCCTTGGCCTCCTCCACGCCGGATTGTCTCTTACAGATACAACCCGATGGGAAGGATCGGTTTCAGGGTAGCGTGCCACATGCCCATATAGCCGAAGTTGGCGCTGACGGACTATGCAGGTAATAGGCCTCGATTCAGTCTCACGGTGCAATCGCTGATTTGACACGTAATCATCCCAGCGATACCCCATGATTCTGCGAAGACACTTATTATCAAAGACATTGATTCGTCTCTTCAAGTCACTATTTAGTGTCCATGTCTCACAACCATAGAGTAAGACAGGGATCACAAGCGACTTGAAGAACCGGATCTTTGTCCTCCTGCACAGGTACCGACAACGCCAAATACTCCCGCTGAGCGAGTCCATAACACCGTGGGCTATGCCAATCCGCCGTAAGACTTCTTGACGTGACCCGCCGTCATTATGGACTGCGCTACCAAGGTATGTAAAACTTTCCAAGATCTCAATGTCCTCGCCACACGCATGAACAGACTGTACTGCTTCATCTAGTAAGTCTCCAAATACCTGTACCTTGGTCTTGAGCCAGGAGACCTCAAGTCCCAAAGGCTTTGCCTCCTCGTGCAGCGCCTCGAGAGCCATCACCAGGACCTCCAGCGACTCAGCAAAGATTACTGCATCATCGGCAAAAACAAGATCAGTGATCTTGGTGTTGCCGACGGATGCTCCACAATCACTTTGATCTACAACCTTGTCCAATACCCAGTCCATACAAGCGTTGAAAAGTGATGGGGCAAGGACGCACCCTTGCCTCACTCCTGTATTCACAGGGAAGAAGCTGGATACACCTGCCCCACACTTCACAGCACTCTCAGTCCCAGAATACAGACCAGTTATTAAACCAATAGTCCTTGCAGGAATCCCTCGAAGTCGCAGAAGATCCCAGAGTGACTCACGATGCACTGAGTCAAACGCCTTCTTGAGATCAACATAGGCTGCAAGCATCCCCTGTCGAAACTCACGTCGGCGTTCCACCAGGACACGAAGCGCTAGGATACGGTCCGTTGTTGACTTACCAGGCGTGAACCCAGACTGCTGAGGTCTCTGATGCTTCACCAGATGACTGCGAATTCGTGTCAGCAATAGATGGGCAAGCACCTTGCCTGGTACGCTGAGCAGTGTAATACCGCGGTAATTGTTGCAGTCCTGACGGTCCCCTTTCCCTTTCCAGATAGGGACGACCAGCCCCCTTTTCCAGTCAGGAGGATTGGTACTTGATTGCCACACGGCAGTCAGGACAGCATGCAACCCGCGGATCATGGCCTCACCTCCAGCTTTGAGGAGCTCCGCACTGATATTACAAACACCAGCTGCCTTTCCACCCTTCAACTTTGCTACAGCCTCTTTGACTTCGTCAAGAGAGGGTGCGATTTCGTCAATGGGAGGATCGGCATCTACTGCCTGTAACCCAGTGGTGTGAAGCTGCTCAGTTGGAGGGTCCACCGTGAACATTGCATTAAACAAGCCCTTAATGAGTAATTCACGTAATTAGTTAATTGGCTGGAACGTGGCTCGCTGTCACGTTCCAGCCGCAAGAACTGAGCCAAAAGCAAAGGGGCCAGAGGCTGGACGTCTATACTTGATATACTACAGAGGGTATAATGTGTAGATGCAGTTGTGAGAGTGGGCACGACCTAAAACAGCTGGCAACAGCGGGTCGTTACTATGGAAACATCCGGTAGAGTTATACTGCGCACGCGCAATCTTTGGAGCTTCGGCTCAGAGGTTTTTTTTTTTTTTTTTTTTTTTTTTTTTTTTTTTTTTTATTTTTTTATTTTTTTTTATTTTTACATTTGTGCCTATATAGCGCCTGTGGGCAGTGGTGACCCAGGGATCGGATGGTAGGCTCTGGAGGTTCATTTGAGGGCTGTGATGGTTGGTCCTCGCCCGTGGTGGCGCAGGCAGGATTCTTATAGTGACGCCTGTGATTAGAGGCTCATGCCGCCCCCATGTGTCCTCCGATGCACTCGCAATCGAAGGTAGAGTTGATGGGCAGGGCATGTGGGTGTTCTTAGGCCACTCGACGGTGCAGAAAGGTTTTAGTTTTCTTCGGGGATCGAACTCGGGTCACCGAGAACGCCAATCGGAGACGCTAACCACTCCGCTACCGTCTCCCCGGGGTTTAGCTTGGGAGCTTTAATTTTTCCCTACAAATACAGTCCATGTCCCAAAACTCTTCTCTGCACAAAGTATTCCAAGGCACTCTTACGTGTTTCATTACTGGCTACGGAGATATTGACGAGCAACATGAGCCTCGATGTCTCTAAAGTATGTTCTTTCTGAGGAGCTCTTCACCCTTTGTTTACACTTCCATGCCACCATTTTCAGAGGATAAGAGAGAGAGAGAAGGAGAGAGAGAGAGAGAGAGAGAGAGAGAGAGAGAGAGAGAGAGAGAGAGAGAGAGAGAGAGAGAGAGAGAGAGAGAGAGAGAGAGAGAGAGAGAGAGAGAGAGAGAGAGAGAGAGAGAGAGAGAGAGAGAACACACACACACACACAACAATATAGAGGGAAGTAAATATACGCATGAATTAAGAGACATAATGATACAGACAAACATGCAACCAGACAAAGAGGAAGATACAAATAGATAGACAGGAAGGGGTGTAAGATAACCAGATGTTTATTAAGCTCACAAGACGCCACCATACAAACAAACATTTGCCATCCTCAAGGCGGCGTCCTCTGTGACCGGGCTTAGGAGGTGGGGGAGAGAGACAGGACCAAGAAACCACCAAATTTTGATCCCCTGCTCCCTTTTTCCTTCAATTATCCTTTTTACTTCCATCCTCTCCTTCTTTCTCCATCTTTCTCTCAGTCCTTTTTCTTTTCTGTTCATCCCTCTACGCTCGCTTCGTCCCTCCTCTTTCCCTTCCTCCCACTTTCCCTCCCTCCCTCCTCATCTTGGTGTACACGAGCCAGATATTAAGCGACCAGTTGGGAAAATCTGCAAGAAGATTGCTTAAAAAAGTTAGAGAGAGAGAGAGAGAGAGAGAGAGAGAGAGAGAGAGAGAGAGAGAGAGAGAGAGAGAGAGAGAGAGAGAGAGAGAGAGAGAGAGAGAGAGAGAGAGAGAGAGAGAGAGAGAGAGAGAGAGAGAGAGAGAGAGAGAGAGAGAGAGAGAGAGAGATAATTAGAGAGATAGAGTGAGAGTGAGAGAGATACAAGATATCATAGATATTAAAAGAGAAAATCACGATAGACGACGAAAGCGAACGAAAACACTCTGTTGAAAGTTACTGAAAATAATATGAGAGGTATAAAATCAGGCAAACACAAGTTCCCATCTGACTTTTAGCGTCATGACTTTTGGAAACTATCTCTGGTATTTGTGACGGTACGGAGAGATGTGAATGGTCGAGTAGAGCAAACAGCAGCACCAGATGATGGCCTTCTGTAGGCTTTACTCGTCTTTGTGGGTGACTAAGGGGAAGATAAGATAAGATTTTCACCTATCTAGACACTTTGCAAGTACCGACGAAGGTATTGACTATACAAAGGGCCGCACGTCAGCATGAACTAGCGGACTCGAACCTGACCGAATGCCAGTGTACGCTGTGCCTTACTCACTCTCTACACCTTGCCACCCTGAGGTGACTAAGGGGAAAGGGAAGGGGATGTATGTAAGGGGAAGTAACCGGGGATGGGCAGATACCTAGGAGGGAGAATGGGATAGCGTCTTTGGAGAGTTTGAGTGTTTGCTTAGGTTAATTACACTCACAGCGATGCTTAGTACGATGTTCCCTGCATTATTTCGTATTACTTTTCTTTATCATCCCTCCTCTCAGGTTTTCTTATATTCATTATTCTTCACCTTGCACACCACACCTCATGAAGCGTCACATTACCCTTCCTTTTCGTGAACATCAATATACTCCCTTTTTCTCTCACTCCCTCAGTTTTCCCTCTGGATGGTTTCATATCTGCGTTGGTTTCCTTTGCATTAATCTCAATCGAAATGTTTTGTCCATTCATCCCCTCCTTTCCCTTTGCAGCACATCCAGCCTTACCATTTACACCTTTACCGTCTTCCCTCTCGCCTGCCTGCAGGTTTTTTTACCAAGCAGGTATCACGGCACTGAGGCGGGAAGGTGAGAGCTACTTTAAGATTCACCCTTTCGTGTTTGTATACTGTATAGGGCAGTGGGGAAAGAACACACACACACACACACACACACACACACACACACACACACATCACATACCCACACACACACACACACACACACACACACACACCACACACACACACTCACACACACACACACACACACACACAGTACATACATAAACACACACACACACACACACACACACACACACACACACACCACACACACACATACACCGTCCCGATAGTCCAGTGAATAAGACACTGGTGCGCCATTCTGTGGTTAGCCGCCTATGGAATGCCTACTTGCTCTTGGGGACATTTCACTGACAAATTTAGAGGGTTACTTTCCTTCTTGAGCAAAGGGATCGGGTGTATATGGTGGTGAGGTTCCAGCATCACCGATATATATATATATTTTTTTTTATTATTTTATTTACATCTATTACATACTATATATACATATACATATACATATACATACACATACACATACATACACATACATATATACATAAAAAGCAGTAATAAATGAGCGGGTATCAGCCCGCCGGTGTAGCCGCAGCCACAGTCAGGTCCCAGGTGGGCGGGACGTGAGGTCACTCCCGCTCCTTAGTGTTAATCGGGGGGGGGGGGGGCGGCACGCGCCACCTCCAGTAGGAGAGGCAGGTTTTTCTGAAACTGCCGCACGAGGGCGGCCGCGTTCTCCAGCGGGCCGACGCGCTGTCTGAGCCGCTCTGTAGCGGGGCAGGAAAGCAGGTAGTGGGTCAGGGGATGGGGGGTCATATGAGGACAGTGCTCACACGGCCGCTCCTCAAACCCGTCCCTCAGCTCCTCCAGGGTCAAGTAGCCAAGCCGAAATCGATGTAGGACGACCTCCTCGGCTCCGGACAGCTGCTGGGCGGGGCGTAACGGCTCGTTGTTGTTCGTGGCTTGTTTGTGCCAGGCTGCCTGCCTCGATGTCGCACCAGCTGGCGATACTGTTGCCCTGCGGCACAGACGGCAGCGCTTCTGGCCAGTACCTTGGCCCCATGGATGCTGGGTAAGAGTCAAGGCCACCGCTGGATGTCTGGTGGCCTCCCGGGCCGCCTCATTGGCCGCCTTGTTGCCACTGAGGCCTATGTGGCTGGGCACCCAGTCGAGCCTTACGCGGCGCCCCTGCGCGGTGAGGCCCTGGATGTGGCCCAGGATGGCGGTGGTGAGCTGCACGTTGTCCATCGATGTGCGGGGCTGCCGTAGGACCTGCAGGGCAGACATGGAGTCGGTGTGAATCACCACGACCTCCTCCTGTCGGCCCAGGGCGTGCTGTAGGGCGCGCTCTATCGCCACCAGCTCCGTCTGCAGCGTGGAGCAATGGTCGGGCGTCCTCCAGGACAGCACCTCACCGTCCGTAACCACCGCAGCGCCTGTCAGGCCTCTCTCAGGGTCAACGGAGCCGTCGGTGTAGTAGACCGCAACCGCGACGCTGCTGGGGACATTGGCGTGCGCCACCGCCTGCAGGGCGTGCTGCCTCAGCTCCTCCCGCGTGCACAACGCCTTCGCAGCTGGCAGTGTGGCGATAATCACCTGGGCGGCAGAGGGCTGCCACGGTGGCGGAGCGACGTAGGCGGGGCGGTTAGGTCCGTCCAGCAGCAGGTGGGTGTGGCCGGGGAGAAGGTGGATGGCGGCGTCTGCCACCCTCTGCAGCCAGGTGTTGCTCGGCGATAGGTCACGCTGCTGCTGTGGCAAGACCCTGCACAGCCTGTCCCGCACGACAGACTGCCTTGCCTGGCAGAGGATCTTGGCCACCCGACAGGCCACGATCTGTCGAACCCTGGTGGCTAGGGGCACCAACCGTGCCTCCGCCTTCACCGATAGATTGGTCCTGCAGACTCAAAGTTCTTTCCGGGAGGACAAAGTTGGCGATCACGAGTCCAGCTCGCGTGGGCAAGACAGTGGGGTAATAATAATTTGAAAGCTCTCACCGGGAGGGTGTAACTGGCGATCACGAGTCTGACTCGCGTGGACAAGACCGTGAGTGAATGACACACATAACGCCTAGGTAATTGGTCATGCAGTTAAGAGCATATTGTCAGGCCATTACATGGTCACGCATTCGATTCCAGCTCGTTCCAGGGGATTTTTCACTGGAAAATGTG
The DNA here is from genome assembly GCA_016584305.1 of Chionoecetes opilio. Classification (NCBI taxonomy): domain Eukaryota; kingdom Metazoa; phylum Arthropoda; class Malacostraca; order Decapoda; family Majidae; genus Chionoecetes; species Chionoecetes opilio. The sequence goes on from JACEEZ010008569.1 coordinate 73,904, forward strand.
GGGGGTTACTGTCCCCCCTGAGCAAGGGTATAGAGTGTGTGTGGTGTCTGAGGCCCCAGTATTACCCAAAGGTCAATCAATACGACCTCAAAGCTCTTTCTTGGAGGTAATCAAGTGATCGTGAGTCCAGCTCGCGAAGGCAAGCTCGTAGGTAAACAAACACACACACACACACACACACACACACACACACACACACACACACACACACACACACACACACCACACACACACACACACACACACACATACATACATTGCACACGCACACACACACACACAATCACACGCACACTCACACACACATATTATATATTATATATATTAATATATATATATATATATATATATATATATATATATATATATATATATATATATATATATATATATATATATCGTTAAAAGTGATAGCTAGTTCAGCGTTTATTATCTTTTTCAAGATATTTTATTTTTGTCTTAAGAGTGTTTTATTCTCTTTAGTGATCAAGTTTATGACTTCGCCGTAGCTGGTCATTTTGCTGTATCGCGATATCGGGTCATGGGCCATGTGAACCCCTGATGTCGAGTCCCTCTTCACAAACGTACCCTTTGATCAAACAATCAACTATATCATCGACCGGGTGTATCACAATGACTCCACCCCGCCACTTGACGTCCCGGAACCTGTGCTGCGCGGACTCCTCGAATGCTGTACTAAAGAAACACCTTTCACCTCTCCCCGAGGGAACAAATATCGGCAGATAGACGGTGTCGCCATGGGCTCGCCCTTAGGGTTATTGCTGGCAAACTTCTTCATGGGCTGCATAGAAGAAGTATTTAAGAAAATATACAAGCCCGGCATAAATTGCCGCTACATCGATGACATTTTCATCAAAACAAAGAGTCACTACGAAGCAGAACAGCTGAAGCTCTTCTTCCTGCCTAAAAGATACTTCAGGCCTCACCTTCACCATAGAAAGCAGCTCAGACAAATCAATGCCGTTTATGGACGTCCTCGTAACGCAACAAGAAGAATCATTCAACACAAATGTTTACGTGAAGCCATCGAACCCCGGACACTGCCTCAACGGAGAAAGTGAAAGACCGCAGCGATA
>JACEEZ010008569.1:85000-110000 GCA_016584305.1 Chionoecetes opilio
GCACCATCACCCCTGGTTCCTGGAGAAGAGGCCTTCAGATGGAGGATGCCACTCCACCCCTGAGGGGCAACACTGCTACAAAGACGGCAATGGCCCAACGCCACTATCTGAGGCACTATGTTAACTCCCCAGCTGGTAGTGTTCCATGGCAGGACAAGATAATCGACGCCAATTATGACTGGTGAATGGCAAATGGTCAATAAACAAAGAACAACATAGATGCCTTCTCAGGGCTCCCTACAACACTTTATCAAAATCTAAAAACTTTTATACTAAAATATATCCAAAAGTGTCAAAGCCTTAAATGCTAAATAAAGAAAGCCCACATTTCATTTATAGTCCAAATATCCCAAAGTATTAACAATATGAGATGAAAGTCCTTTTTAAAGTAAATCTTTCCTATCATGCCAAAATTAATATCACTAAAAACAAAATGAAGTGTTTTATCAATAAATTTAGTTGGAAACTTATAAATTCCATGTTCAAGTTATCATTATGAACCCATAGTCTAAAGTTTATTTCAGTTTGTTTAAGTCAGAAGTGTACAATTTATATAGCCCAGTTATATTGATGTCAATGTGTGTTTAAAAGTAAATATTTATGGCATATAAATGTGTTTCATTAAATAATTATTGGAGGTTATTAGGAATTAGGGGAAAATTGATATTACATTTCTTTTACAATGTCATTGGAAATAGGGAAGTGTTTAAATATTGTGGACTATTTAAATTGCAAATACTTATCCTATATATAGGGACTTTTGAAGGGAATTAAAATGCCTGCTTTAAAGTGTTAAGATAACTGCAAAGGGAAGTTTATCAGACCTATATCTATTGAAATGAAACATAAGATCAGATTCAAAATATAAACGTTTAATGATGCCCCTGTGATATAAATCAGTCAGAGGTCTCAAAAATCATACAAAACATATCACATAATATGACGAGCTCAATTACATACATTACTATAAGCAAATAGTAAGCATTACACATGGTTTCAATATAGAATTATGTACAAGTGAAGTTTTAAAGTTAATAATTTGGAATAAAGAGCATGTTTAAAATCTGAAACTATTTTAAATAATTTGGAATAATTTTAAAAACTCTGAAAATCAGTAAACTTGAGTTCAATATAGAACATATCTACTTTGCTCTATGTACAAGTGAAATATCAATTAAACATTAATCACTTAACATGATTCCAAAATAAAACGTATATTTACTTTGTTCTATGATATAGATAACATGCATACAAGTCAAATATGTACAAGTGAAATATGAATTAAACAGTAATCATCTCACATGATTACAACATAGAACATACTTTGTTCTATGTAAAAGTGAAATAGTAAAACTATATAATTTGGAAAAGGGCATGTTTAAATCTGAAACTATTTTACATAATTTGGAATACTTTTAAAGAACTCTGAAGATCATTCAAATTGAGTTCAATATAGAACATATACTTTGTTCTATGTACAAGTGAAATATTCATTAAACAGAAATCATTTAACATGATTTCAATATAGAACATACCTACTTTGTTCTATGTACAAGTGAAATAGTAAAACTTTTTTATTTGGAAAAGGGCATGTTTAAATCTGAAACTATTTTAAATGATTTGGAATATTTTAAAACTCAGAAATGAACTGTATTTTAAAATACAAAATCCCAAATTAATATTAATTCTCATTACACTATCATGATGCATCTGAACCACTACCAGCATCATCATCACCACCATCAATATTACGACTTAACACGTCAAGAGCTTCAGATACTGCTAGTGCAGCAGCAGAAACAGTTGTACTCACAGATGTCGTGGTTACAGGTGGTTCAGTCAATGGACCAGTGTGTATATCAGCAACAGTAGTGGAACTGTTATCAACAGGTCTTTTCTGAGTCTTTGGATCCCTGTGAAGGACGTCAAAGTCAGCACTACCAGTCAGATATGCTGCAGGATTGGAAATGGTCGACGTGCGAGCAGCTCTGCTCTGTTGGCTTCTAATGGTAGGCACTATCAAAGGAAGCGTGTCCTCGCTCTGAAAGTACAGAAGTGCAAAAGAAACATTAATTACCATCAATATTGACTTAGATTTATAAATTAAATAATGGACATTTTATGCATTGCCAAGATTATTGTTAAATACTTACAACCGATGTGCAGCAGTGGCAGCTGGGTAGTATGATGATGGTGATGATGATTGGTAAGTGCTCTGCAGGCTCTGCCCAAAGGATCTCATGAAGCTGCCAGGAGTCTGTGGGCTGGAACTGTATCCAGCATACATTGGTGATGAATGGGTTGATCTGACCAGATGGCTAGACTGCATGGGACTAGGCTGCAACGGACCAGGATGCATCTGGCTAGGCTGCATCTGACCAGGCTGCATGTGACCAGGCTGCATCTGCTGAGACTGCATATGCTGAGGCTGCATGTGCTGAGGCTGCATATGGTGAGGCTGCATATGGTGAGGCTGCATCTGCTGAGGCTGCATCTGCTGAGGCTGCATCTGCTGAGGCTGCATCTGCTGTGGATTGGCTTGGTACTGGGCCTGCTGAGCCTCCACATCTCTGATGACTCCTGCAAAATATAAATTATAAACACAATTAAGTAATAGTTTTTTTTAACATTTTAAACTTTGTTCAATAATAAATATTGTACATCAGTTTATTTATAATACTTTAAACTTACCGCAACAGAAATGCGTCACAGAGAGCCCAGCTATCCTTCATGAACTCAGCCCTCAGAGACTCATGGAGTGCACTCGGCACAGAGTTCAGGTATATACCATATGCTGAAATGAAAAAAATGTAAAAAGGACATAAATTAACTGAGCATAAATGACACAATTGATGAAACAATTAAATTATTATACAAAACTTTAATTTATTGTACACTTACCAGCATCAATGGAGGGTGGCGTTGTTGCCAAGGTCTGCAAGGTGCCTGTCAAGTTAGAGGCTTGAGCAGTGTTGGCTTGCAGTGCCAGGCTGATGGAGGCCAGTGCAGCAAGGTCAGGTGCAGGCACAGGAGTGACGCGTGGCCTGCGTCGCACCGCAGAGGCAGTAGTGGCTGGATGAGGAAGAGCGACATCTTGAGGGACATGTTGAGAACCGGATGGAAGGCCAGCATCCATGGCAGGTCGCAGGGGAACGTCTTGTTCGTCAAAGTCAGAAAGTTGAGCATCATCATCACCGATGAGCAGGACAGGAGTTGCAGTGGAGGCAGACGCAGCAGAGCCAGCGGCAGCAGTAGGCCAGGAAATAAGCACCAAAAAAGTGCCGAGGTTGGACAAAAATGTTAACAAAGCAATTTCACCTAAAATGGGTTCTTTGGAGGTATTTCTAACCACACAAAAAAGTCCACTCGAATCCACCCATGGCAAATACTCGTTTGCACTGAAAATCCTAGATGCCCGCCGCCGCGGAAGGTAAAATATTGAAATAGGCATAACTTTGCTGAAAATCAACATAGAAACACAAATAAAGTGTCTAATCCTACTAATTTTGAGGTGCTCTTTCACTTGGAAATATTTTCAAGGTCATATAAGGTGGCATTCATGCTCAAACGTCAAAATCAACGTCATTTTTGGTATAATATTGAAGGAAAATGTGAAAATTATATGATCCTCTGAACATATCTGTGCGACACCAGTACGATTGAGAAATGTATATACGTGTATGCAACGCATTTAGTAATACTTTTTTCTTTTTTTTCCAGATCTGAGATTGTGATGGCATCCCCCAAGACAGATGCGGCGTGTTTAATTTGTAGAGACACTATTTCATTTAAGAACGATGAATATTCCAGCGTTGGACGCAAAGGCCTCACTTCCATTAATAAATTCACCCATAAACACAATGAACTATATCCAACGAGCCCCATCCCAATATATAAATTTGATGAAAATGGAAAGCAATATGTCCACACATCATGTCGCAAAAGTCACACAAACAGCAGACGATATGAGCAGATCGGTAAACGCCAACATGTCGATGAAACTGGTCCTACCTCACACAAACTGCGATGTGATACTAAAAAATTATCATTTCACACTGACTGCTATCTCTGTGGGATGCATGTTGATCAGGAGAAGGCCAGAAAGTATCCCACCAATGTTGAATATGAATTCAGCCATGTTATGCTCCTCACTGTGTCGACAATCTTGCAAAGATGTAACGAACGTCGCGAAACTCATCCAGACTCTTGGGCTGATGCAGTTGCACATCGACTAGCATGTATTAATGATTTACCAGCAGAGGAGGCCATTTACCACCGCAGATGTTTCCAATATTACATGTCTCCACGAACTCTTACACTTGACATGTTACCTACAAACAAGGATGGAGCACCACCTCGGAAACGAGGACGTCCTTCTGGTACCATCGATGAAATGAAGAGATCGTCTTTCATGCACGTTATTGAATATCTGGAAAACAATGATGATGAAACTGTCATGAACTCTATGAAATCATGGAAAGCCATGCAACCAGTGGAGAGGTTTATTCCAAAAAGTCTTTGCAAAGGCAACTCTATGCACATTATGGGAACAGAGTATCGATAACTTCAACGAAAAAGCAACCACTGATTGTCACACTCACATCTAATGTGAAGCAGTTGATTCAGGATGCGCACTCAAAAATGAAGGACAATCCCGATGACATGGATTCGTTGATCAAAGTTGTCGGCACCTATATCAGGAATGAAATAAAGAATGCCGAAAAACACAACAATGTATATCCAGACGCCTCTGATATAAAATCGCTCGAACACAATCTCTCCACTTTGACCCCTGCCCTGTCTCTACTGTTACAGACAATCATCAAGAGCAAAAGAGCAGACCTTCGATGTGCATCTATTGGCCAAGCCATAATGAGCTCCACTTGTCCAAGAGATCTAGCACAAAGGATGAAGCACATCGTCGCAGGATGGGGAATGATATAGGTGCTACAGTGTTGGCTTCACCAGAAGTGCATGTAACCATGACCAAGAAGAGCTTTCTTGCCATTCCTTCCAACAAGCAAGCATTCATCAATCTACTTGCAGAGCAAATGACCAAAGCGGATATCGCCGTTGAACATGCAAAAGGTGATGCTGACTACAAGATATGTATGTCAGCATGTCTTCACGCCAAAGAGAAGCCAACAGCTGTTGTCGCAGAGGATTCTGATGTGTTCCAGCTGCTAACGCATCATGCCAATATTGCTGACAAAGACTTATACATGGTGACATCCAAACAAACAGTGTGTGTCGCAACTTTGGCAAAGAAGCTTGAGCCATTACTCTCTGGTGCCCTGCTCTTTCTGCACGCTTTCAGTGGGTGTGACACTACGTCTAGACCTTATGGGATTGGCAAAGTGTCAGTACTCAAGAAATATGCAGAACTAGAGGGGTGTAGTTCAATATTCATGTCTCCATCTTCATCTAAAGCAAAAATAGAAAGAACTGGAGAAGATGCCTTGTTGATCATCTATGGCTGCACAACATCTCTGAGCCTTGACTCGGCAAGAGTGGACAAGTTTCAGCAGAAAGTGGGTACTGCCGCGCAATATGTGTCGCCAGAGAAGCTTCCGCCAACATCTGATGCAGCCATTTTCCATAGTCATCACGCATACCATCAGGTTCAGGCATGGTGTGGTAATGATCTTCCTGCAGAAGAATGGGGCTGGATGACTTCTCCTTCTGGCTTATATCCCGTCAAAATGTCTCAGCCGTCGGCACCTGATCGACTACTTACGATAATGCGATGCAATTGTGGTGGAAATTGCAACACAAGAACATGTACATGCCTCAAAAATGGGCTCCATTGCACTCCAGCTTGTGGTCAATGCAAGGGCATGGCCTGTTTGAACGGTCCACCTGTGGATATTGAAGAAAATGAGGTGGAAAACGATGATGATGAAACGGGACTATAAATAAATTAATGTGTTTGAAAGTCACTTTGGAATATACACATATACATATTTATATACATATATACATACACAATATACGCAATACAATAATACATATGTAAAAGATTATAGCCGGTTGTTCAGACAATGAATTTTGCTCATTTTAGGGTAATTTTAGGCCAAAATTTTGATTTTTCGAAGGTTTCAATATGAACACATCCTCCAATCTCTTCCAAAGTAACTTTAAATGAAAGAGCACCTCAAAATTAGTAGGATTAGACACTTTATTTGTGTTTCTATGTTGATTTTCAGCAAAGTTATGCCTATTTCAATATTTTACCTTCCGCGGCGGCGGGCATCTAGGATTTTCAGTGCAAACGAGTAATACTCGAGTATTATGGGTGGATTCGAGTGGACTTTTTTTTGTGGTTAGAAATACCTCCAAAAAACCCATTTCAGGTGAAAATGCTTTGTTAACATTTTTGTCCAACCTCGGCACTTTATTGCCTGGCCTACAGTGGCAGTTCTTGACTTCTGGAGCTTACCAGCATACTGAAAGTAAACAAAATAATAAAGGGAAATTATTACATATTTAAAAAAGATAAACAATGAAAGAAATAATAATACATTGAATATAATTAAAACAATTATTGTTATTTATACTTACAAGTCCAGCTTTCTGCTTTGCAACGCCAACATGGGGCAGTAAGAAGCTGAAGTTGAACCAAACCCATTTTTCTCTCGGTGTAAGGGTGACTGATCCTGAGCCGCTCTTTTTCTTTTTCCTCACTTTGTTGAAAATGTCCCTGATGTTCTTGCACCATTTGTCCAGTCTTTTCAATGATATCTTGTTATCATCAGCAGCAGCTTGCATACAAGCAATTCGCACTTTAGTTTTGGCAGCATCTTCATGAGATTTGTTGTAGATGGCCTCTGCGTTGTGGTACCACTCTATTAGATTGGTCTCTATAGCATCAGAGAGCCTAGCTTGGTCTAGGAGGCCAGGTTCAGAGTCTTCCCAGTTAACTCTGGTCCTTTTCTTCGGGATAGGCTTCTTGGAACTTTGTGAAGATTCCAATTCTTGTTATGCGTCTTGTGATCCGTCTTGTGATGCTTCTTGTGATGACTGTAATGGCTCAGCTTCGTTCTGCCTTTTCTTCTTCTGTGGAGGAGGAGGCGATGGAGAGCGAACTTCTCTGGCTGGAGAGCTGTCAGCTGAAGCACGAGGAGACACATCTGGAGACACATCAGGCTGGGCAAGAGCAGACTTTGCTTTTGTAGACTTGCTGGGTGGTCTACCGCCTTTCCCCTTCTTCTTTGGTAGTGCCATGTTGAAATTGTTGAAGTTGTTGAAGTTCTTGAAGTTGTTAAAGGTGTAATGCAGCAGAAGTAAAATTAATTTAGAATTTGGAAAATCTAAATATAATTTTGTTTAGGCAGGATCAGAAGTAGCAGCAGTTGTAGGTCGTCCGTAAGGTTCTAAAGTTATGGCTGTTGACAGGTGTGTGTGTAGATTCGTCACCCTTTTTCCGGGTGACATGGGTCCTTTGCCTGATGGCGGCCCATAGCTGTTGACAGGAAATGCCGGCGTATTTATATGTTTTGTGCATACGTACACATACGCATGCGCATACGTATCCTCACGTAAAGCTCCGAAACCATCAGTATCCTTCCGTTTTCGTCCGCTTTCTTACGTAAACATAAGTAACCATACGCACAGAACAATACGTAAACAACTTTTTTTTTCGACTTATTTACGTAAAACTCCGAAACCATCAGTATCCTTCCGTTCTCGTCCGCTTTCTTACGTAAACATAAGTAACCATACGCACAGAACAATACGTAAACAACTTGTATTTCCGGTTACCATACGAAAACATACGCAAACTTCTCATCAAATACGTAAGCATAGTTGGACATTTTTCCCCACTTTGAGGCATTTTGACCATTTCCACAACAAATACGCACAGTTTACGAAACCAAACGTTACCATACGAAATCTTAAGTAAAATTCTTGATAAATTTGCGTAAAACGCTCACGTATTCCTAATTTTACGTATCTAAAAAAAACACCCCATACGTAGGCATACGTGAGCCCAAATACGCCCAGTGTGACTAATCGGCTTTTAGACTCACACTGACACTGGGCGTATTTGGCCTCACGTATGGCTACGTACGGGGTTATTTTGGAATACGCGGAAAATCAGGTTTTTTACGTTTTAGAACGTTTTTGATCGTGAATGTAAGTTTTCTTATATTTTCTTAAGTAAACCAAACGTGGAACAATATTTGAATTTTTCAAAAAAGATAAAATAACGCACAGAGCTCACGTAATTGTTCCACGTTTGGTTTACTTAAGAAAATGTAAGAAAACTTACATTCACGATCAAAAACGTTCAAAAACGTAAACACCTGATTTTCCGCGTATTCCAAAATAACCCCGTACGTAGCCATACGTGAGGCCAAATACGCCCAGTGTGAGTAAAAAGTCATAAGCCGATTAGTCAGTAAAAAGCGGAATGTTTACGTGCGGTTAAGCAGCTGTGGGATGTGGTGTAAAGCCACACAAGGTGTAAAGTGGGACAAGTTAGTTCTCCGGTCCTTGTTCTTGAAATAGTTGTGAGTTGTGCTGCCTTAGCCGTAACGTTCTAACACAATTCATATACTTACTTCGTCTCACCTGATCGATCTTTTTTAAAAGCCTGAGCATAATAAGTGAATTGCTCCGAAACTCTCAAAAAACAATCAGAAATACACTAAAAGTCCGTCATATTTTGATTGGACATAGCGTGTAAGGTTTTTTGGATTCTTACTTTATTGTTGTCAAGATTATAAATTTACTTATTGTTTTCTGTATTCCTCTCATAAAACATATTTGAGAAAAATGCGAACAAATAACACAAAATATGTTTATGGGTTGGCATAATAGATTGTTGATACCTGCCAATAATTTTTAGAAATACCAACATATCCAATAACCATTAGATTACATGATGTTCCCGTTTTGTGACCCCTTTCGTCGCTCCCAAAAGGCAATTACGGGGTGCAGAGGAAGGTTTGTAGGTGGAGGTAAAGACCTGTTTCCCGTCGGCTGATTTTATCTTTCGAGGCATACATGTAGTGCCAGAATTTTGAAGGACCCACCAGTTAAATGCGGGGGGATTGTGGCAACACAGTCTAATAATAGGTATAGAGTAAATAGGTTAGATCTTAGTGGATTAGCACTGCTGTATTGTAGGCGAAAGGGTATAGTACACCATTACACCATTGGAAATAAGGAGGAGATAGGTTATATATGGTTATGTCTAGTGCGTAGTTAATTCCCAGATATTGTATTAACTTACCATTCCCATAGTACTCTGCGCTAACAAGTTATCGGGCATTTTATACGAAAAGGCTTGAATGTGTTCTGACTACAGCTCAGATTCTCTTAAATTAACTTTCTTTTCCTTATTCAAAGACTACTCTATACTGGACTTGCTACTCGTGCCCCGCGCCAACCCGCCCATGACCAGTGGAGGCCAGTTTTGCGATTCCTGCCATTTTAGAACATCACCCCTATTTCCCTTCCTAAGGTTTATCAGTATATATGATATACCGTTATCTTCGTAACTGTTTGTTCTATAATATTATCAAATAAAAAACAATAAAATACACTAAAGAAATGCCATTATGAGAGAGTGAAGAAATATGCATGACCTCAATATATACTTAAACTCTTCGCCATTTAATATTTTGCGAGAAAACATTTTAGATGCTAGCGATAGAAAGAAGCGGATTTTCATTAGCTTTCCATTGATAGATTTCGTTTTCTGATAAATGAATTGCTACCATGCCTAAATTAGCGTTAACTAAAAAAATAACATCATCAATCGTATCGGCAAGTAAAAAAGTATTCCATGAATACAGTAGACTATGGCATATCAGTATAAATGATACACTGTTATCTTCGTGAATGTTTGTTCTATAATATTATCAAATAAAAAAACTATAAAATACACTAAAGAAATTCTATTATGAGACTCTGAAGAAATATGCATGAACTTATATTCACTTAAACTCATCGCAATTTGATATTTTGCGTGAAGACTTTTTACATGCAACATATCAATTGAAGCAGAATTTAATTAGCTTTCCATTGCTATATTTAGTTTTCTGATAAATGAATCAAAACCATGCATAAATTAGCGTTAACTAAATAAATAACATCATCCATCGGGTAATTATCCCGATAGATGATGTTATTTTTTTAGTTAACGCTAATTTATGCATGGTTAAGATTCATTTATCAGAAAACGAAATATAGCAATGGAAAGCTAATGAAAATCCGCTTCTTTCTATTGCTAGCATCTAAAATGTTTTCTCGCAAAATATTAAATGGCGATGAGTTCAAGTGAATATTAAGTTCATACATATTTCTTAACTCTCTCATAATGGCATTTCTTTATTGCATTTTACTGTTTTTTATTTGATAATATTATAGAACAAACATTTACGAAGATAACGGTATATCATATATACTGATAAACCATAGGCAGGGAAAAGGGAGTGATGTTCGAAAATGGCAGGAATCGCAAAACTGGCCTCCACTGGAAATAGCCCAAAATGAGTAGCAAGTCCAGTATACAGTAAGTAGTCTTTGCCTTATTCTAAAAAAATCTTAATCATCTTTGGAAATTCAAGTACACTAATAGGTAAGCCTAATGACTTTCCTACATTTTCTTCCCCCAGTTTTCCGTGGTCTAAAAGAGAATGTTAATACTAGGAAATAGACGTCCACACTAAAGATGTGGAACGTGTACAAGCTCGCACAGGCTAAAGTCAACTTTTTAAATACCCTCACCTTAAAATACTTCTATTACAACCTGACCTAACCCAACCTAACCTTCACCATCCCCTTCTTTGCTTTTCTTTACTTTTTACAAAGAAAAGAAAAGGGCTAAATTGTAATTTGTTGTTTTAAAACCATAAATGGTATTAATTTAATCAGAGAAATTTACTAAACTATTTACATAAATCTGCTCTTCTTTGTTTGCCTGGTGTTGAATTATTACTTATATTATAATATATTACTTAAGATTACAAAAATATTACTTATGATTACAAAAAATATTACTTAAGATTACAAAATATTTCTTATGATTACAAAATATTACTTAAGATTACAAAATATTACTTAAGATTAAGATTACTTAATATTACTTAATATTACTTAAGATTGCATAAGATTACATAAGATTACACAAGATTACACAAGATTACATAAGATTAGTTAAGATTACTTAAGATTACTTAAAAACAAGAACAACAAAGTGACATTTACAAGCCAATATGCACTCAAGACCTTGCCCCCATTCGTGTGAGTAAACATTTTACAAGCCTATATGCACTCTAGACCTTGCCCCCATTCGTGGAGTAAACATTTTACAAGCCTATATGCACTCTAGACCTTGCCCCCATTCGTGGAGTAAACATTTTACAAGCCTATATGCACTCTAGACCTTGCCCCCATTCGTGTGAGTAAACATTTTACAAGCCTATATGCACTCTAGACCTTGCCCCCATTCGCAGAGTAAACATTTTACAAGCCTATATGCACTCTAGACCTTGCCCCCATTCGTGGAGTAAACATTTTACAAGCCTATATGCACTCTAGACCTTGCCCCCATTCGTGAGTAAACATTTACAAGCCTATATGCACTCTAGACCTTGCCCCCATTCGAGGAGTAAACATTTTACAAGCCTATATGCACTCTAGACCTTGCCCCCATTCGCAGAGTAAACATTTTACAAGCCAATATGCACTCTAGACCTTGCCCCCATTCGTGGAGTAAACATTTTACAAGCCAATATGCACTCTAGACCTTGCCCCCATTCGTGGAGTAAACATTTTACAAGCCTATATGCACTCTAGACCTTGCCCCTATTCGTGGAGTAAATATTTTACAAGCCAATATGAACTCTAGACCTTGCCCCCATTCGTGGAGTAAACATTTTACAAGCCTATATGACAGATTCACCAATCTATTTAGTACCAAAGAATGAATTCGGCTGAAATAGGCTTCCAAGCTCGCTTCGCTCGCTTGGACAAAAAGTCGATATGGAACGTGAGGTTCAGAGGCGTGGCGTCCCTAATGCCCAGTCAACAATTTCCCTCCAAAACCACAGGGTAGTAACCAGAGCGTCTTCCCCCCAATAATCTTAAAAAAAAAAACGTGATTTCAATCCAATATTTGCTATAAATGTTGTAGGACTTTTCTAAGCAACAATTAATATCCCTAATAACAGTCATCAATATCCCTCCAAAACCACAGATACTTGATAAGCAAAGCGATAAGTCATCCCGTCTGTCTGCCAGCCATATACCACCCTATAAAACACATTATTTCCCTCCCCCGTTCCTCATGATGCTACTCTCGACTGTTGTCATATTATCATCAATATGTCATAAAAAAGTGTGAATTAAATATGATATTGGTGTGTTCCTCAGTAACCACCATACTATACTAAAAGTAGAATGTTTGTTGGTTAGAATTTGCCTTTGTTGTGATAACCATTTGTAGGGATAAGGGCGGTGTTGCATGAAATAGGTAACGCCGTGAAATAAGTCGTGCTTTACCTCACACACCGCCTTTCTTTACTTATTTACCGCAAAATAATCCTTTATAAGTGATTAACCAGGACGTGTGTGGTACTGTGGTTGCTGGAGGTACTGGAGGAGACAGGAGAGAAGAGATTTACGTATAAAACTAGTCACACAACCATCAGCTGACGCCCTCACTCACACAGACCAAAATGAATGAAAGTTTTAGTATCCCAGGTGAAATAGACAAGGGAAAAGTTGACAAACCTGTTAACGAAGGAGACGAAGTTTGAAGAGGACCTATGAAGCATACTAAGCGTCAAAGGTCACATGAAGAAGAAGACGAATGGAGAGAGAGAGAGATGGAAGTTTTTAACACTTTAACACTTAACACTTTAACACTTTATTATGTTTGCCATTTTACAATATTTTATAATGATTATAACAGGATATGGGGTTGCAAACAGCCCTTTACAAGCAAACGCTTTTTGGGCAAAGGTGTGGAGAGAAGGAAAACCACATAAAAAATAATAAATAAACACAAGGTATATAAATACTAAACAAATAGACTGACATAAACAGGCGATAAGTAGTTTAGTAAGTTACTTAGACTAATTTACAGGATAATATACACTAGTAATAAATAATATTATACAGTTGCTGTGAAGAATTACACAAAAAATTAGTACACGAATAATAATAACAATGATAATAGTACACAGAGCTAGTTTAATGATAATAAATGTTTCTTGAATGTATGTTTAAAAGTGCTTAAGCTAGGTGAATGTTTGATATGTACAGGGATATCATTCCATAACTTGGGACCTTGGTACATTAGGGAATGTTTGTATAGGGTTAGTCTATGACTAGGTATGGACAGGGAGCGTTGTGGTGCGGGTTTGGTAATTGTGAAGTAGTTGGTCATTATTGTAGTTAGACGCGTGATTGTTTGTACATAAAAGATGCAATATTTAATTTTGATAATCATTTAGATTCAAAATTGTTTAAGGATTTAAATAATTGGAGGAGTGTGCTCGCAGTAGTCACTGTCGGTCATTATTCCGATGACTTTTTTTATGGAGTACATTTAGATGGTTTAAATGACAGGGATAAGTTGTGGACTAAATGAGATTACAATAATTGAGATTTTTGATAAATGTGAGCATAATACATGCATTTAAGAACTTCACTGGGGCGAAGGGTTTGATTTTGAGGAGTGGAATTAATCTAGATATTTTAAACAGAGGTTGGACAGATGATGTTAAAAGTTAAGTTTTTGTCAAAGATTAATCCAAGGAACTTTATCTTGTATACTTGAGTAATGTCGTCATTTATAATTTTAAGATTTGGTAATGGTTGGTATCTGGTAGTGGTATTTGTAGATAACATGAATATGTCTTGGCTGTATTTATAGTTAGGCGGTTAGCCAAACACCACTCCGAGAATTTAGCTAGCTCTGCATTTGCTCTATTGATTAGTTCTGTGGGTTTGTCACCAATTAAGTAAAGCGTAGAATCATCGGCAAATAATATGGTATTTAGTGGCTCAGATATGTTACATATGTCATTGATTGTATAATAGAAACAGAATAGGTCCGTATACTGGCTGAGGGGGATTACTCCTAGATGCACTGATTTGGGTGGGAGGAAGAGATATTGTTGAAGACTTTATATTGGGTCCTATTACTTAGGTATGAGTTGAACCAGTCATGAATATAGCCACGAATTCCATAGTGATACATTTTGTCCAGTAGAATATTGGGTTGAACAGTGTCCAAATGCTTTTTCGAAAATCAATAAAGGATTGAAATGATAGATTTGTTGTTATTAGTGCTGTGTATAGGCAGATGTGTAGGTATGATGGCATCAAAGGTATTAAAAACCAGGTCTAAATCCAAATTGATTATCATTTAGTATGTTCATTTTACTTAAGAATATTAATAGGTGCTTTTTCATTAACAATTAAAAAAAAATTGAGAACTTTGAATTTTAGGTTTTTGAGGTAAGATAGAAATAGGTCGATAGTTGGACAAATCAGTTTTGTTTCCGGATTTATGGATTGGAATTACTTTAGCCAGCTGAATTTGTTGGGGAAAACACCAGTCCTATAGATTGGTTTAAACAGTATTGTAAGGGGTTTGGCAAATATTTCTTTGTTTTCTTTTATTATTTCTACTGATACGTCATCGATGTGCCCTTTCTTATTTTTTAGGGAAGTGATTACTTGAGTGATGTCATTGTTAGTTGCTATGGGTATTACCAAAAAATTAGGGTACTTTCCTCGGAGATAAGAATTGTGAGATGTTTGTGTGGGAGGCAGATCATTTGCAAGCTTTGTGGCTATTTGTGAGAAATACTTATTGAATGCACATGAAATATCGTGTGAGTTATGATAATTTGGTTATGATATTTATGGAGTTGGTGTTGTTTTGGGAGTTGTTTTGGTATTTCCTAGTTCATTTATTGTTGTGAGTTATGAATAATTTGGTTATTGATATTTATGGAGTTGGTTGTTGTTTTGGGAGTTGTTTTGGTATTTCCTAGTTCATTTATTGTTTCCCAGATCTTCTTAGTATTTAGTCTGAAACTTGCGAATCTTTGTAAGTAATAGTTTGCTTTGACTTGTTTAATTAGGTTAGAAAGATAGTTTCGGTATTTTTTGTATACATCGAAATTTATCATTCCTAGCTTATATGATTTGTACAAGGTGAATTTGTGTTGTATAGATTTTATTATTCCTTGCGTTATCCATGGTTTTTGGAGTCTTTTAGTTGAAATGAATTTAGATATTTTAGGAAAACAAGAATAGTAAATGCTATGTACCTTGTCTAAAAAAATATTACAATTTACATCTGTATCATTACTGATTAGTATGGAATTCTAATTAATATTTGTGATCTTAGTTATAAATTTTGAACGATTTTGATAGTTTTTTAGCCTAAAGGATATTTTGTGTTTCGTACAAGACTTCCCTAGAATTGGGATGTTTAGAAACACGGGGAGGTGGTCGCTTAGGGGAAAGTGAAGAATGCCGGAGTTAGAGGGTACTGTAAAATTTGTCCATATGTGGTCCAGTAGGGACGGTGAGGCTGTGGAGTTACTGTCAGGAAATCTTGTTGGGCGGGATATATTGGGGAAATAATTGAAGGACTGCATTGTGACTAGGAAATTGTTAGTAGGTGAGTGTGATTCGTGTTCCAATAAATTAATGTTGAAGTCACCGGAAATAATGGTTTGGTTATTAATGAAGGGGCTTTGTGACAGTAGGTTATCCATGATGGCATTAAACTCATTGATATTATTGTATTTACATTGGGGACGGTATAGAGATGATATGATGTAGGAAGTGTTGTCGAATGTAATTTTAACTGTACATAGTTCTATGTTATCATCACATTTACAGTATTCGCTTAGTAGTACACTCGGAATATTACAGTTTACATAAATTGCTACACCGCCACCTTGGGAACCATCGGGCCTATGTACTATAGGTAAAACAAGTATCGTTGCATAGGGGTCCGATGAATACTGTAATCATTTGGTCAAGTGCTGATGATATGGGTGGGTTGGTATTCCATGAATTGGGTGATGATAGAATGGAATGATACATATTAATTGGGTGTTCTAGAGTTCGAACCGGTCAACGATTGTTTACCTCACGACGCTTGTTTCAGACTTTTAGGAGCGTGTTGTATTCTCGAGTAACGTTCCGAACAGATGGTCCGTCAGCAACACATTATGTTTGACGAGTGAATCGGCCGATTCTTTAAACGTGGACTTCGGCCGGCTAACCTAAGACTAACCGTGGCTTTAGACAGGCATTTCCGTTTTCTAAACATTTTCCGGGGGGGATTAGTCTTGAGTTGGTCTAAAACTAACGAGAATAGTATTGGAAATGTTAGACACCCAGTACCCTGTCCAACACTTGAGTCTAATGATATTTACGATACTATGCAAATGCCCATGCTAAGACAAATTACCGGTATTGTCAATATTCTGTTTGGCAAAATATGAGTGTATACATGCGTCTACTGCAGATTTTGAAGCATCTGAAATATTTTTTTAAAGACCGCGTTTGGCGCCCTACGAAATCTGGGTTTGTTTATCTCTCCTCGCCCGCCGAGTCCAGACTATCAGCAATATAATAGTCACTCACTTATACGACTATACAGCAGCACTTGCATTTAATTAATGGAAACAGAGGAGACATTTATTCTCTTTTTGGTCATAATAGTCTAGTATACGCTGACAGCGGTTCCTTACATCCCTCTACGGGGAGGTCACGGCAAAAGTCGCCCATTTCCACACATCTATCCACCTCATTCTCACATCCTACTGTCCTCTCACTCATGCATGATCTCTCTCTCTCTCTCTCTCTCACATACTACAACTATCAACTAAAAAACTAGTCAACTATCAACTAGTGATTAAGGCATCATTAGTTATGCAACTAAATAATAACTATAACATGACCATGACAATCTTGACTCCCGATAATGGGAAGAGCTATGAAGATTAAGGAAAATGTGGGTAAAAAAGTTAATAAGTGAAGAATATAGGTTCATATATGGTGTGTTTTGTTGTTCTCGGTAGCAGGGCGCGGAGACAAATGACTCTGCCGCTCTCCGTCCCCCAATATATGATCTCCCTGGTTCAGGGCTGCCAATCCAAGCGCAGTCGTGGATCAACATAGGACCATGTTAGCTCTAGCTGCTGGCGTCTAAAGCATGCGTTCTTGGCATTGGTACTACTTGAGTCTAACATGGAAACTCCACGTTAGACTCTCCCTAGTCCATGTTTAAAAAAGCGGCCGAATAACACCAGGTTTTACTCTCTCTCTCTCTCTCTCTCTCTCTCTCTCTCTCTCTCTCTCTCTCTCTCTCTCTCTCTCTCTCTCTCTCTCTCTCTCTCTCTCTCTCTCTCTCTCTCTCTCTCTCTCTCTCTCTTCCCCCTTCTCTCTCTCTCTCTCTCTCTCTCTCTCTCTCTCCCCTTCTCTCTCTCTCTCTCTCTCTCTCTCTCTCTCTCTTCTCTCTCTCTCTCTCTCTCTCTCTCTCTCTCTCTCTCTCTCTCTCTCTCTCTTCTCTCTCTCTCTCTCTCTCTCTCTCTCTCTCTGTTACCGTCACATATTTTTTTTTCCTGTCTGTATCCAGTCCCATGCACATATTTAGTGTTGTCTAAGTTGCATCATGCGTGCGTTACTAACGTACCGTAACCAACAGTAATGGCAATGTATTAAGAGAAATATATTAATATATGCAATGATACATGCTAAACTTTATTTGCAGTTTGTATAGGTTTGTGTAATCTCGCCCAAGTGAGATTGCACTTGCACAACAGTTATATCACTGTTACACCTTTGGCGTAACAATCATAAACGTAACTTTTATGTCACGTGGACGTTGGTGGCAGCCATGACTTCACGGGTGAATGCGGTCTTGGCTGCAGGCGGGGGATATACAAAGTATTAATTGTTAATATAATATGTGAAGCACGATATTATGTTTTTTTAAACTCCCTTTATGAAAAAAAATTATTTTTTACCTATATTTTACCAATTTGGTAGATAGCACTTTTGCCCATTTACTTTTCACAGGTAGGAATTTCTCTCCCTATTGGTTTTTTGTCAAATGATAGAAACCGTTAAAGTGTTGGGGAATTACCGCGTAACGTGCCGTTATCAGGGCCGCATTAAGCCCCACAGATAAGAAAACAAACCTTTACATCGGAACTGTCTTTAAATTTCTTTCCCTGCAATTATGTCTCCCAGGGAATACACAAGTCACACGGGTGTACAAATATCATTTTATATAAACAAAATTTTACTCATTGTGCCCCCTATCACGCTATAGGGTGTCAGGCTTTTCCTGCACGGGGACTCCCAAAACCTATAGCGGGTACCCACACTAGTTTTTTTTTTCTTCGTTTCGTAGTGTCAGAATGTTTCAGCAATAGGCACGATACTTTTTTTCCCCTAGTACATGATAGGAATTAAACGATACCCTTCACCTCCTTTGTCATATATATAAGCCACATAAAATAACCCTTTCACCTCCTTTGTCATACATATAAGCACACAACATAGAAAAGACGTGTACAGAGTAGATCATCAATCCCCTGCTTTTACAACTAGTAATAACTAATGCTCTTCCCCTTTTCGCCTGTCTCCTCCAGTACCCAACAACTACAGTACCCCCCACGTTGGGTTTAAATTACAAAGGAGTATTTGTGGAAATAAATAAGGAAGGGCGGGGGTGAGGTAAGGCCGATTTTTTCGCGGCGTTATATTTTTTGCAACAGCGGCCATAAAGCACCCCTGTTTAGCCGGGCCAAAGTCCCCACCAATGGTGTTTTAAAGGTTTTTAATGTGGTAAAACAGTGTGGGTATACGGAAAAAAGTTGTATTTAAAAATATTCCCCAGAGTGTTCTGGGAGTAATGAATTTTCAATCTAATAAAACTCCTACAATCAAATAAGACGTCCAGCCTCGGCCCCCTTTGCTTTTTGGGTCAGTTTTGCGGTGGAAGTGGCAGCGAGCCACGTTCCCGCCAATTAACTATTTTCGTGAATTTCTCTTAAGGGCTTTTTTAGGCAAAAAATTGTTCTACAGACCCCATTGATTTTTACAGCACTATTTCGATGTCGAATTTTTAGCTCAACCGACAATAATTTGGAGTTAGTTCGTAATTACCATTAAGGGCTTTTTTTACGAAAAATTTTTTGCGACGACCCAATTGATTTGACAGCATACTTGCATGTCAAATTTCAGCCATCGACAATATTTAGGAGTAGTTATACACTTTTTGGCGGAAACTTGGTTCCACGGGTCTTATGGTAAGCGGCAGCGAGCGAAGCGAGCTGCCAATCAATATAGTGCTGCAATTTCAATAACGGCTGGAAATTGCTATGTGAATACAAGGAAAATACTGAAATTTGAAGTTTGAAAATACTGAATATATTGTATCTGCAGGTTCCCCGGCCATATCTTTGGGGTGCTGGCAACAGGAAACCAAGCTAATTATAAATAAACGCGGCGTTGCATACAGACACAGACAGACACACATACATAGATATACAAACATACACAGACAGACAAACATACATAGACAGAGAAACAGACACAGATAAACAAGCATATATACATACTTACATACAGACATACAGACATTGCAAGCTTTCAGAAAGACATACTGAAGTACGAAACACATGATGGAGATGTCGCTTCTTGATGTCACGCCAAGGTCAAGGTCTTTCTCACGGCAGGACCTCCGATGCATGAAACCCAAAGACCTCCCTGTGTGTAACGCCCCGGGTGGTAGCAAGTCTAACGCCCTCCTTATCACATACGATGACACCTTTGTTGAGGCAATCTCGTTCCGCCGTGGCACCCTTCATGCCGGCCTTCATCGCCAGCATTCTGCAAGCGTGTGATTGGGTGACCCAGGTGCTGAAGTTGTCATTAATCGTGCGTCGAGTGGGGATGGCGCCTTAGTCGTCTGTATAAGAGGGCATTCAGATACAGTAATTGTTGTATGCACTATGGTCTTTGGAAGCATTATAATCAAAAGCTGTATTCGCCGTGCTGTATAGACACTCCCATAATACTCTACTTCATGTATATAGTTAACTGACTGTTGTTCATGTTTGAATATACATATCTATGTTTTTTTATACATTTTTATTCCTTTTCGCTAACACAATTTTCAACTAAACAACAACAACAAAAAGATTATTAAAAAATAAAAACTAAAATTTTGGGCCAAAAATTTGTAACCCTTAAATTTACCTGAAAAAAACTCCTTCCTTCTTGTTATGTCAAATTTTTAAATTTGATCGGGGAAGAAGGCTCCCCGTCCTCCAACCCTGTTCTCTTTCCTCATCTTTCAAACTTTAATGAATTGTGAAAACGTATTCCTTAATCCAAATTTCGTGGAGTGGTAGTAACACGAACAATATATATATAATAATTGTATTGATTATGATAATAACAATTATATTATGATGATAATAATAATATAAACATCCTCGATGATAGCCAGGGGGCCTTTAAGGCCCTTTTTTTTTTTTTGGTTTAAAAAAAAATTTTTTTTAAAAAAGGGGGGTTTTTAATTTTTTTTGGGGGGAAATTTTCCCCCTTTTCCCTTTTTTTTCCCCCCGGAAAAAAAAAAATTTTTTTTAAAAAAAGTTTCTTTTTAAAATTTTTAAATTTTTTGGGGGGGGGGGGCCCCCCCCTTTTTTTTCCCCCCCCAATTTTTTAAAAAAAAAAAAGGGTTTTTTTTGGGGGGGGGACAAATGAAAAAGGGGCCGATTTAGAAGTTTCATTTTTTTTTTCTGCCCGTTGTAATGTTGATGAAATCCACAATATGACGATGTTACGCATAAACTGCTGGCCTAGATACTTATATCATGATGTTGCCAGAATATCCTCGAAAGAAAAACACTATTTTCCCCTTTTGAGTCGTTTACTTGAAAAACGCTGCCTTTGAAGCCCAAATTTATATAAAATTTGGGTCACCAAAGACTACACTGATACGGACTTTTCTCAGTTTGGGTTTTTCAGGGGGGCCAAGCCGCGGTTCCTGACTTTTTCCAACACATCCTTTCCCTTTAATCCCAACAGGAAACGCCAGAGTTTTTCGGCATGGCTTCATGGGGACGAAATAAACTAAGTTTTGTATCATATAAATGGCCATTAAAAAGTACAAACTTTAAATATTAAGCCTTCATTAAAAAACACACACACACACACACACACACCACACCACCACACACACGCACACATACAACAAAACACACACACACACACACACACACACACACGCACACACACACACACACATTATATTATATATATATATAAAAAATTTAAAAATATAAGCAAAAGTGTGTTGTCGTCTGTCTGTCTGCTGTCGGTGGTGTGTGTGTGTGTGTGGTGTGGGGGTATGGGGTTCCCCCCCCCGTGGCGCAATCACCTCATATGGCACATTTTTGGAACCGGGTTTTGCCCGGGAAGGCATAAGCCTACTTTAAAATGATTCGATCACTTTTTTTTCTTTTTTTTTTTAGCAGCCTATTACGATAATTGGAAAAAAAAAGGGGTTCGAGAATTGGGAAACCTTGATGTAGGGTGATGGGTAATGCGTGAGTAAAGGGGTTGGGGTGAGGGTAATGGGGTGGGGTGTGGGTGAGTGAATGGGTGGGGGGTGATGGGTGATGGGTGGGGGGAAAGGGGGGGTGATGGGTAATCATATTAAAAAAGGAAAGTGTGTTGTGTTTGTTGTGTGTGTGTGTGTGTTGTGTGTGTGTGTGGTTAGGTTCCCCCCCCCCCCTGGCGCAAACACCTCATAGGGCACATTTTTTGGAACAGGTTGCCCGGGGAAAAGGTCATAAGCCCCTTATGAAGACCCGATCACTTTTTTTCTTTTTTTTTTTTGCACCCCTATTGCGAGAATTGTAAAACAAAAGGGGGTTGCGAGAATTGAGGAAACCCTTTGATGTAGGGTGATGGAAAGGGGTGATGAAGGGGTAAGGGGTTGGGGTGTGGGGGAAAAAGGGGGGGGGGTGATGGGTTGGGGGTGATGGGTGGGGATAGGGGGGGGGTGATGGGAATCTATAATAATATAAAAAAAAGTGTGTCTCTCTGTCTGTCTGTCTCTGTGTGTGTGTGTGTTTTGTGTGTGTGTGTGTGTGTGGTCTGGTATGGGGTTTCCGCCCCCGGGCGAAATCAACTCATAGGGGCACTTTTTTGGAAAATTAAAACCGGGGGAAAAGGTTTTTAACCCAAATTATGAAGATCCGATCTTTTTTTTTTTTTTTTTTTAGCACCCTTTTAGCGAGAATTGTGAAGAAAAAAAGTGGGTTGCGAAAATTGGGGAAAAACCTTGATTGGGTGAGGGGTAAGGTGAGTGAAGGGTGGGGTGTGGGAAAGGGGTTTGGGGGGTGTGGGTGGTAAAAGGGGGGGGGGGGTGATGGTTGGGGGTGATGGGTGATGTGTGAGGGAATAGGGGGGGGGGGTGATGGGAAATGGTAAAATGGGAAATGTGTCGTCTGTGTGTGTGTGTGTGGTGTGTCTTGTATGGGTTTTCCCCCCCCCCGTGGCGCAAATAAACCTCATAGGACTTTTTTTTAAACCCGGGGTTGCCCAGGGAAGGTTTTTAAGCCCAACTATGAGAGATCCGATCACTTTTTTTTTTTTTTTTAGCAGCCTATTAGCGATATTGTAAAAAAAAAAAAAAAAAAGGGGGTTGCGAGAATTGGGAAACCTAGTGGGGATGGGAAAGGTGAGTGAATGGGTGGGGGAGGGAAAGGGGTGATAAATGGGTGGGGTGAGGGGAAATGGGTGAGTAAAATGGGTGGGGTGATGGGTAATGGGGTGGGTGATGGGTAGTGCATGGGTGGCCCCCAAGGGTGGGCCAAAGGCCCCCCCAAATAGCCCTCCGGGGGCTCCCAAAAAGTCCGCCGGAGGCGGCTTTGCGGCTAGTAATAATAATATAAGCGAAAGGTTGTGTGTGTGTGTCTTTCGTCCGCGAAGGTCCGCCCCCGTGGCTAAAATCCCATCATATGTCACAGTTTTGGAACCACTCGACCGGGGAAAGGTTTTAAGCCCCCACTTATAGATGATCCGATCACTTTTTTTTTTTTTTTTTTTTAGCAGCAGCCAAATTAGCGAGAATTGTGAGAAAAAAAGGGGGTTGCGAGAATTGGGAAAACCTTGATTGGGTGAGGGGTAAGGGTGAGTAATGGGGGGAGTGATGGGTAAGGGGGTGGGGTATGGGTGAGTGAATGGGTGGGGGGTGATGGTTGGGGGTGATGGGAAATGGGTGTGGGGTGATGGGTGAGTAAATGGGGGGGGGTGATGGGTTGGGGGTGAGGGGTGGGGGTGAGGGAAATAGGTGGGGGGGGAGGGGTGGGTGGGGTGAGGTAAGGGGTTGTGAATGGGTGGGGTATGGGTAAGGGGGAGGGGAAATGGGTAATGGAGTGAGTGAAGGGGTTGGGAGGGTTGCTTTAATACATACATTTCACACCCAGATTTCGGGAAAGTTTAAAGGGGGCTATCTGGGAGCCCTGTTTGGTGGGCCCGAATGCCCACCAAACACAGGTGGGGGCCAAAGGGGCCCCCAATAGCCCTCCGCAGCGCTAGCCAAAAGGCCCCCCGAAGGGCGGTTTTGCCGGCTAGTATATATATTAATATTATATTATAATATATATATATACATAAAATATAAAATATATATATATATATATATAAATATATTATTAAATATAGTATATATATATTTTAAATATTTATATATATATTAAATAATTAATATATATATATATATATATATATTAAAATATTATATTAAATAAATATATATATATATATATATATATATATAATATTTTATAAATATATATATATTGGGGTACCCCGTATAAAAAAAAAAAAATTCTCACTTGCATCCAATTTCCTATTAAAAGGAATTCTAAGAATTTTATCTCTTTCCTTTTTTGCATTTGAAAAATTTCTTACTAGAAAAATCGCGTTTTAAAATTCCCCCTTATGAATAATGCTTAAAAGAGTACCAGTGCCGGTTTGGGCCCGTGTATTTATGACCAATATGAGTTTAAAAAACTAGCGTGGTAAGCTCTTTCTGATCAGTTTGGTTTTTCAGGGACTACATCAGTGTCACAGCCTCACATTGGCCTAAAAACGTTTCCATCATGTCCTTCTCAACCCGAAGCAGGCTGGCTCCCGGGTGGACCCGAGCCCGGTGAAACCCCTCTCTGGCCTGCTGCCGCAGCCTCTTTCACCTTCTTCACGCTCTTTTCGGGTCTGATTTTATAGAGAACTCCGGAACCCGCGGCTTGACCAGGATCCCTGGTCGACCCCCACAGGCAGGTGAATGCGGGTCTGCCCTGGCCCGACTGCCAGCTGATCAGTGTCCCGCTAGCGGTGGGTGACAAGTCAGCTTGGGTGTGATGCGAGGTCTTACACTGGGGTCCCCATTTCTCCCCGCCACCCTCAGCTTCAAAATCTGGGGTCCGACGAAATGCGGTCGTCCTCACTCGACTGCCATCAGCGAGAGGAGGGCACTTCTGAGTTTGCAAAGATGCCCTGTCCGCACGTAGAAAGGGGCACCTGTTTGGGCCTTCTTGGGGTGCGACCTATCACTCTGAGCGGCTGAGGATGTGCTTGGGGGCCCCTCTGTCGTGGGAACCCTTATGTCTTTTGTAGGTTTTAAAATACAACCTCAGGGAGTACTTGACTAGGATTTCCAGGGTTCATTTTTTGCCAGTCATCCTGCTTTTTTGGTCCCCCATGTACATGAGCGACTGGGCGTGGTGACCACTGGGGGACACCCTTTCCCCTTGACCCCCCTGCAGCTCGGACGGGAGAAAGCCCTGCTTCACAGCCGGACCAGCTGGTAGGAGACCGCTGGTCAGTGGACATGTTGACCAGGGTATACTCCGGTATCCCCCCGGAGATCTTTACTGCCTGGGATCCCTAAATCTGCGTTGTACTGCATTAATTCACGCTGGAA
>JACEEZ010008569.1:115000-140386 GCA_016584305.1 Chionoecetes opilio
TTGCAGGATCCTATCGCCATAGGCCCTTGTCTTCCCAGCTCGTTCCTGTGGTGGACAGCCTCGAGGGAGAGCTCACGATGGGAGGCGGCCATCGGGTCGAAGACCCGGATGTCAAAAAAGGTCCGCTGCCCTCTGGTCCAGAATCCCGAGCACAGATGTCCACGCGAGCCTCAGGGGCGGTATTGGCTGGTCCTGTACCGCAGGAGTTCCCCATCTAGAGGCCAGAAGGGTTGGCTCGGTGGAGACGTCGTGGCACACCTCTGTGAGCATGCTGGCTGTCAGGTCCCTCACTCGTCGTGCCTGATACACACGAATCCCCCCTTTTTGCACGTCATGTGTGGTCTGCGCTGTTGGGGGATCCACACCAAGGTGTTGGGGAGTCCTTTTCCCCTGGCCAGCCGTACCTCAGAGCAACGGCATCGACAAATTCTTGTTTGTGAGGTGAAGCCCTTTGCTCTGATGGTAGTGATGTTAGCCAGTTGGACGTCCCGTCTCCTGTGCGATGTGGATTTTTCTCCCACGGTGTCTGGATGCAGGATGGTCGAAAGGTGTTCAGGCTGGTCTTTGCCCTTGCTGCCTGTCTCGTGAGAATCGTTTCTTTGCTCAGCGATCACACTTGGTCGATTTCACCTTGTGCGTCCTGAGCGATGATCAATCCGTGAGGGACCTGGTAAGGTTGATGGAGTTGAGGTTCTCACCTCAGCCATCTTCTCAAGGAGAGGTGATTCCCATCACCCTAGTCTTGGAGGGAGTTCGAGCAACGCCCTCGTGTCATTCCTCAGGACGGGAGATCTCAGTAACGCTGGTATGACTACTACTACTACTACTACTACTACTACTACTACTACTATACTACTACTGTCATTACACACTCGTCTGTATCAGACCACATATGTGTCCGTATACTCACCAAAAACATATACCTAGATAAAAAAAATATATATGATAAAAAAGTTAATGAAAATATAGTCAATCTCCCGAAGATGTCGCCCACTTCCCGCACCACTACTTATCCTTTTCTCTTTTACGACAAAACTGTAGTAAAAACAATAAATATAGAATACCTAATGCAATTCACTAACTACATAATACGTATATACTTTTTTTCCATTTCTCTTTCTCTCTCTCTCTGTCTGTCTCTCTCTCTGTTTCTGTCTGTCTCTCTCTCTCTCTCCCTCGGTATGCCTGTACCCGTCAGGGTAGCTCGGTTGGTAGAGCTGTTGTCTTGTGTGTGTAGCGTCCCTGCGCATTCGGTCAGCGGTTCGAGTCCACCAAGTTCGTCCTGGCGGGGTGGCGCTTTGTATAGTCAATAACCTTGTATTTGGAACTTGCAAAGTGTCTAGATAGGATCAAAGTATCTCATCTTATCGGTATGTCTGTCTCTCTCTCTCTGGTTCTCTCTCCCTCTGTATGTCTCTCTCTCTCTCTCTCTCTCTCTCTTCTCTCTCTCTCTCTCTCTCTCTCTCTCTCTGTTTCTGTGTCTCTCTCTCTCTCTCCTCTATTTCTGTATCTCTCTCTCTCTCTCTCTCTCTCTCTCTCTCTCTCTCTCTCTCTCTCTCTCTCTCTCTCTCTCTCTCTCTCTCTCTCTCTCTCTCTCTTTCTCCTAAAACTAAATTGAACCAAATCTTTCCTTCAAAGAATCTTTTGATCAAAATCAAAATCAAAATCAAAAATCAAAAATCATTTGTATTTAATAGATTAAAATTTTAATAGATTTTTTGTTTTGTTCTATTCTTATATATTTTTTTCTTGTTATATTTTCTTAAGGGAGATATAAGAAATGTTCGTTACTAGGTTTAATATATTGATTTACCGTCAATAACACGTATATATAGTCGCCACTGCACTAATGTCGCCAGGCGCCAGTCGTCTCTCTGTCTCTCTCTCTGCCCCTCTCTCTCTCTCTCTCTCTCTCTCTCTCTCTCTCTCTCTCTCTCTCCGCAAAGATCTATGAATACATTTTTGTCACACTCTCACTCATTGTTCCTCGTCTTTATATTCTCACAGCCACTCTTCATTGCACGGAATTAATCTACCTATAACAATACTCATATACTTTTTTATTTACGCGACGGTAATAAGAACAACGTAGGAGAGAGACAAATGAACTTCAATTTGGCTCCAGCTCATGTCTCTAATCCTCCCAAACATAGCTTAAAGTACCTAAAACTTGTTCGAATTAAGACCGAAACCCTCGAAGCACTTATAGCAGTCTTGAATAGTGTGTTCAAGTCAATACGGGCAACCATATCATGCCGGGTGCTTATTAATACCGCTATTTGGTCAATATGACGACTATAATGCAGTACCGAAGCATATTTTTCCGTAGTATTACAATTTATAGCAAGGTTGTTAATAGTATCCGAGAAAGCTTCGAAAAATATCCGAGCAGTGGTGGATCTTGGTGTGGGACTCCCGGGGCCAATCATCTGTCAGGGATAAGTCACGTGATGCAGCCAGCCAGCCGGAGACTGCGCGCGCCTCTCCCAGCCTCCCTGCCACCGCGCGTCCCTGGCTGGCGAGGGAAGGGAGGGAGACGGGACAAACGGGGACATTGGGACGTATTTTAGTTGATTTATACAAAGTGCGGCTCCGTAAACAAGTCCTTCGAGTGTATAAGTGTGTGTGTTCGTGTGGCAGAGCTGTCTTCCTACAAAACGGTGAGTGTTGTGATTTGATTATGTGTTGTTAAGGTTCGCTGTGTATTTCACCGGCCAACGTACGGTTACTCACTCACGGGGCGACAGTGGCACGACTCAGTTGCCCGTTGTGGCTTCCCATATCTTTCCCTTGTTTTGATCGGTGTTAACATAAGAACAAAAAGATATAAGGAAGCTACAAGAGGCCGCGAGACCTACACGTGGTAGTTCCTGTGTTGCTTTTGTGGCGGGGAGACGATGATCTCCGCCACTATAGTCGAGCAACCGAGTGGCGCGGTGCCTTTCCACATGGGCACGACACAATTGCTCATTGTGGCGTCCCATACATTCATTTCCCTTGTTTTAATCAGCGTGGTTTTCATTCTCTGTTCTCATTCTCTGTTGTTTACGCTGTTTCCTGTATACCACCGGACATTACTAGCGTACCTTTGTTATGTTATTTATGAGTCTGGCTCAATATGAACAGGTATGAGACACTTTAATTCAGGTCAGTTATACAGCTAGTGAATGGGCCAGCAGACTGGTTAACTCCTGCCGCACGGCGGCGCGTCGATCGCACGCGCACCACAGGGCACCCCGGAGTGAGGAGGTATCTTGTTGTAGGGTCTTTGATTACACTAAAGTCGCCATGGTGCACTAATGTCGCCATGCGCCATATATTACGAATTATAGCAACACTACTGCTGTGTATGTGCCACTGAAGATGATACACAGTAGTTTATATCATGACTGTACAGTGTATAATCTACCCTGTTGCAGCGTTGTTTTATGCTTTGTATCTGCAAGTATTAACTGTTTCAAATTTCACTACTCGTTTTTTTTTCTCGCGCGACGACAGACAGAAACTCATCACCTTTCGGGCAGGAAAACATAAGCCAGTATTTCCCAACCTGGGAGAAATTTCCCACTGGGGGGAAATTTCAGGATTCTAAGGGGGAAATTTATCCTGAACGACAGCTATATTACTAGTCTTTAGTCGACAAAATAAAGTCTCTTAGAATGCGGCTATTGACTTTTCTCCAGGTATATATAAATGTAGAGGATACTGTCTATATACTTGTGTTATTAAGCAAGTAAATTTTGTGTTTTGGCAACTTTTTTCCTTGTCCACATGAAGGGGAAAATCCGGATGGTTGAAATGGTGGAAGGGGGAAACAACAGAAAAAAGGTTGGGAACCACTGACATAAACATTAGCTGGCGACCTTAGTGTAGCCGTTACCAAGGTCGCCACTCGGGTGATATCTTTTTAATTTGTTCATTTATAGCCATAATATGACACAGATGAAGACACAAAATGACGCAGACTCTCCAGATAGCCCCTTCTAACTTCCCTGAAAT
Source organism: Chionoecetes opilio (assembly GCA_016584305.1). Classification (NCBI taxonomy): domain Eukaryota; kingdom Metazoa; phylum Arthropoda; class Malacostraca; order Decapoda; family Majidae; genus Chionoecetes; species Chionoecetes opilio. The sequence continues at coordinate 119,000 of JACEEZ010008569.1, forward strand.
CATGGATGTAGAAATGTAGGTATGAATGCCACCACACGTCTGTACATCGAAAAGAAACATTGCCCTGGCGACTTTAGTGTTATCTACGGTAGGGCGCGGGGCCCCCTATGATCTTACTATAATCACGTGAGCTACCATGCCTACTAAATACGTGTTTCATAATGTCATACAGTAGGATTATAATAATTAAAATTAGTACAAGAATCCAAGCCAGACGTGAACATAGTTGCACTTTGTCCATATTAGCTATTCCTACTTTCTATGACTGAGAAAACGAACGCGTCGAGATAAACATCACTGTACATGTAGTGATGTAAACATGCTACAACCTATAATTATGTAATCCAAGCTCCCCTATTTTGTCGGTAGTGGTTTGTTTCTTAGCCTAGTTATTTATGTGACAGTATACGATAGTCTTAATATGAAGCGAAATATCAAATGCATCCCATTGCTGAAGGTAGCATAAAAAACTAATTGAGAAGTGGGAATTTAGCTTCAGAAATAAGGTGGTCAGTGCACGCTAAACCCAGCCGGCCAGTGTGACGCTCCCGCCCGCTGACTCCGCTGAGACGCTGCGCCTGAGTGAGTTTATACAGTTTATACAGTTTATACAGCGGTTTAGCGCATTACAACATTATTCAATATGTGGAGTTGGAAAAAATGTATTACAAGAGAGAGAGAGAGAGAGAGAGAGAGAGAGAGAGAGAGAGAGAGGACGAGGGGAGAGAGGAGAGAGAGAGAGAGAGAGAGGAGAGAGAGAGACAGAGAAACCCTAAATCCCGAGACGGTACCGGAGCGATAGGACAGGTTACAGAAATAAGATCGAATTAACGAAGACATAGATAGATAGATAGATAGATAAGATAAATAAGATAGATAGATAGATAAGATAAATAGATAAACAGATGGATATAAACTCAATTAAAGACTTTCTCTCTCTCTCTCTCTCTCTCTCTCTCTCTCTCTCTTCTCTCTTCTCTCTCTCTCTCCTCTCTCTCTCTCTTCTCTCTATCTCTCTCCTCTACCGTTCGTTATCCTTATGTTGCCAGAATCTCTCCTCTTCTTCTTCCTCTCTCCTCTCCTCCTCTTCCTCGTCCTTCTCCTCCTCCTCCTCCTTCTCTCCCCTTTTCCTCCTCTCTTTCTATTCCTCCTCCTCTCCTTCTTCTCCTCTTATTCTTCTCCTCTTCCTCTCTCCTCTTCCTCTCCTCTTCCTCCTCCTCTTCCTCCTCCTCTCTCTTCTATCAACTTGCAGGAGGTCCCACGCTCAGAGAGAGAGAGAGAGAGAGAGAGAGAGAGAGAGAGAGAGAGAGAGAGAGAGAGAGAGGGTCAATATGTGGCCGGTAATTAGCTTAATTAAATTCAAATGACAATAACACAATGAGGTTTGTTGATGACTTGTAAACAGAGGAAATTATTTTTTCTCTCTCTCTCTCTCTATCTCTCTCTCGCTCTCTCTCTCACTCCTCCTCCTCCTCCTCCTCCTCCTCCTCAATCTCAAACAGCCTTGTAAGGACCTATTGGTCTGTTGCTGTTTGTGTTTCCTTTGTAATCATTTGTAATCCCTTGTAATCCTCCTCCTCCTCCTCTCCTCCTCAGGAAGAATCAGGCGTAGGAGGAGGAAGGAAAATATATCTTCCTTCTCTTCTTCTTCCTCCTCCTCCTCCTCCTCTTCTTCGTGAGAGCTATGACGATAATTTCTTATTCGTAAAAGAGGAATTGAAGAGGAGGAGGAAAGCAGGGGTTTTAACTCCTCCTCCTCCTCCTCATTCTTCTTCATTCTACTAAATCGTCGCTGATCCATGGGTAGTAGTAGTAGTAGTAGTGGTAATAATAATAGTAGTAGTAGTGGTGGTAGTAGTAGTAGTAGTAGTAGTAGTAGTAGTAGTAGTAGTAGTAGTAGTAGTAGTAGTAGTAGTAGTAGTAGCAGTAGTAGTAGTAGTAGTAGTAGTAGTAGTAGTAGTAGTAGTAGTAGTAGTAGTAGTAGTAGTAGCAGTAGTAGTAGTAGTAGCAGTAGTAGTAGTAATGGGAAGATAAGATAAAAAGCGATAAAGATCATGAGAGAGAGAGAGAGAGAGAGAGAGTCGTAAGGTTAGCTTTATCTGTTAGTAAAACTTTCTTTCTCTCTCTTTATAGGTTGTTTGGATGGAGGTCCTTAGAGAGAGGAGGAGAGCGAGAGAGAGAGAGATTCAGATTCAGATTCAATACTTTTTAGTAACAATTGAAGTACAGTTTTGACAGAGACTGTTTTCATAAAAAAACATTCTCATCTCAGTATACAATATGAGAGCTGGTAAGGGACATCGGTTAATGAGGGGCTATAGTCGTTGCAGTTATAATAATCTAACACACATGGGCCAAGGGAGTATGTAGACCTTCTTGTTTACCCTACACGATTTACGACAGGGCACAGAGGTCACGATCACACAGTCAGGGGGGGAGGGGAGAGGATGATTATAGGCACACTTAGGCACTGTGTCCCGATTTTTTTTTTTTGTTTTATGCGCCATGGGGGGAGTTGAGAGGTCCCGCGGGTCTATATCCATGTCAACAAGGCGCTTCAGGGGTACCTGCTCACGTCGTCGCCTTGGAACCAAAGTGTCTTGGGTATCGTTCGGTTCATCTCGGCATCATTTCCTTTAACTCCGTACATCCTCTCCTCCCGTCATGCTCACCATGTCGCTTCGAGTGGTCGCATCACACGCCTTCAAGACTGCCACCTCCCCCTGCAATTCTTGTAGAGAGACTATTTGGCACGCAGTTCGTAGCACATTCCTCCCAATGATGGCTGCGCCCCTTGTAGTATCTTTAGCTCGTTTCATCAAGTCAAATACCTCAGAATCGCAGAGGGAGCAACAACACCGCCTTCAGCAGCCTGTGAGGGGAGAGGAGGAGCCCACCCCGCGGTGGATGGGGTGAGATGGGTTGACTTGTGAACTGGCTTGGCAGACTGCGGGTGGCTTAGGTGGGGAAAAAGAGAGAGAGGAGAGGGGAGAGAGAGAGAGAGATAGAGAGAGAGAGTAAGACTACTTTTGTTAAGTTGTGCTGGTGGTATGTCTCTCTCCCGCTCTCTCTCTCTCTCCTCTCTCTCTCTCTTCACCCTCTCTCTCTCTTCTCTCTTCTTCTCTCTCCTCTCTCTCTCGCTCGTTCGTCTCCTAGCGTCTCTTTCCTTTTCTCTTTCTCTCTCTCTCTCAGTCTCTCATCCTCCATGTTTAGATGAGTGTCGTAATTTAACACACACACAAAACACGCACACACACTACCACAAACACACAGACCACACACACACACACACACACACACACACACACACACACACACACACACACACACGACCTTTGCTTTAAATTACGCTTCTTCCTCCTCCCCTCCCTCCTCCCTCCTCCTCCTCCTCCTCCTCCTCCTCCTCCTCCTCCTCCTCCTCTCAATCATCATCTTATTCCTTTTATTATCTTCCTCTTCCTCTTTCCTATTTACGTATTTTTTCTACTACTCACTACTCTACTACTACTACTAACCCCTCGTCAGGGTGGCTCGGTTGGTAAGCTGTGGGCTCGCGTGTGGCGTCCCTGCATTCGGTCAGCGGTTTCGGATCCCACCAGGTTCGTCCGGCGTGGTGGCGCTTTGTATAGTCAATAACCTTGTAGTTGGTACTTTGGCAAAGCGTCTAGATAGGAATCAAAGTAACTTCTACTACTACTACCGTCTTGCTTAACTACTACTACTCTACTACTATACTCTACTATCACTATCACTACTACTATACTACTACTACTCTATTCTATTACCACAACTCTCAACCCCTACAATCTTGTCTGCTACTAATTTTTTACTCCTACTACCACTATGTGTACTACTAACTCACACGACATACCACTACTACTACTTTCCATTACTGCTACTGCAGTTCTGTACTACTACTGCTGCTGCCATTACTACTGCTAACTGCCACTGCAAATACTAATATGTTGTGATTGCTGCTACTTTTATACTACTATTGCTTTCTACTACAATCGCTTTTAAAAATTGCTTCCATAACAACTACTCTACTTCCACTACCACTACTGTGCTAAAACTACTGCACTACTACTTCTAAATGCTACTGCTACTAACTCTACTGCTACTACTACTGCTAGTACTAATTTAAATACGGCTACTACATGGTTACTACTACTAATGCCACTACACTAGTATTACTACTTCAGCTACTGCTACTGTTACCATCATACTATTGTCATACTTACTGAGATTATTTGATATTACTGCTAACTACTGATACTACCGTTTACCTACTACTACTACTACTACTACTACTTACTATGCAATTATTAATGCTACTTTTATTATTATTTATAATTTTCTCATTCTCCACAATGAATTCCACCATACAAGATATTAATGACCTTGATATTTTAAGGCTGATGATAATCTAACGGCAACTTGAAAGTTAATAATCTTACACACAATTTAGCACATAAATTTTCCTAGATCAAATACATTCATCTTGACAATGTTTCCTTACCTACACAATGAAGTTACCATCCTAACTCTGAATATACGGTCAATTCCTACAAATTTGCAATCTTTATCGATACTGTTATATGTTAATATAAACTTAATGTAATATCCTTGGTCTGACCGAAATTAGGCTTAGCCCTCAACCTTGTTTCCCTATACCCAGTTTGCCAGGCCACAAAATGTTCACTAATTGTAAGAACACACATGGTGGTGGTGTAGCCTTGTATCATTTCTGATTGTATATTCCATAGCTGTTAGTGAATTTTCAAGTAATACATTATATAATGTTTGTGGTGTTCAACCGACAATTAATGAGTACGAACATTATTATTAGGTATTTATATTCACCGAGTGCAACATAGATAAAATTTTATAAATGCTTTTTACGGATATTTTTTATTAGCGTATGAAAAAAATTCAAGCATCTTTGCATTTGGTGATTTCAATTTAGATTTTGTTAACATGCAGTGACATTATTTTCGGTGCATTTTTGTAATCTATGTATTCATTTTTCCTTTATTTTCCTTTGACCACAAGACTACACGAGTCCAGATACAAAACCGCCCGCCATAATTATTGGCGCACTAGGGTCAACACAAGCAGAGGTAGAGTGTCGGGAACTTATATAATAATTCAAATATTTCAGACCATTTTCCAGTAATATCACAATTCAAACCGCAGTAATGATGATCCCCAGCATTCGCCATAAGAGATGTATAACTGACTCTGCCCTCAATAACTTTAGTTATGATTTAGCAAGGTACTTGGAAATAACGTATTACAATGTAATTGTCCCACCTAATCCTTAGTTTTTAATTCTCAATGAATTCAATATACTATTTCAGAGAACACTTTCATAATAAAATTACTATAAAAATAGCGCGTCTAAGCCCATATATCACTCCTGCTCGAAAAGGTGCATTTCTGCAAAAAGAACAGGTTGGCAAGACTAGCAATACGTGGCCTCTAACATATTAAGAAACATACAGGCAATATAGAACAACTTAACTAAAAATTAAATTAGCCAAAAATGAATATATAACAGCAAAATAATCAGGAAATCCCAAATCCCATTGGAATACCATAAACTCTCCATCGTCGAGCAACCAATAAAGCCAATAATACAATATCATTAGATCCAACCTGCATCTAACTCTCAACTGTCTTTAATGAACATTTTATTAATCATGGTACTTTAGAATCAAATTCTTCTGACGCGACTATATTAGGTAGTTAAGTCGCCCCCCGCCTTCTCTATGTACATGACCCCAACAAATACCGCCGAAGTACTCATACTTTAAAGGCCCTAAAATCTATTGTCCAGGATATGATGAAATTCGTCCCTAAAATACTGAAACATTCATGTTAATCACTGGCCATCCCATAACTTATATTATTAATCAAACCTTAAAGAGGCGTATTTTCCTAATCATTTCAAAAAGCCAAGTCATTCCTATATTCAATCTGGTATAGATGCGACATTCAACAATTACAGGCCATTTCAATCTTACCATGCTTTTCAGTAAAGTATTGAAAAACTTATTTGCGTCAACGTTTAACTAATCTCCTTGAAAAAATAACCTATTAACTAATATCAACACGGCTTGTATAGAGCAAATCCCCAACAGAAACTGCTATATTAACTTGTCATATGTTTATACCTTTTTGGAGGAGAGCTTTATTGGTTGGGGATTTTCATTGATTTATCCAAGCATTTGACCATTAAATCATTGGATTTTGTTAGATAAATTAAACATGTCCGGGATAAGGGGTGTACCGTAAACTTTTTCGCAGTGACCTCTGTAACAATCACAATCTGTTTTTTGTAATATGATACATCACAATTTATATCTATATCTAGAGGTGTAACCACGACAGACAATCTCGATCATAGAACCAATTCTTTTCCGCATATATATAATGATATAATTATGCTAGCTTAAAATTTCAATATATTATTATGCCGACGATACTAACCCTTACTACTGACAAAGACATCATTCCCTACATTTAAACATAAATTCAGAAGTTGAACTTAGTATCTCAATGGATAAAATTGTAATAATATAAAACTTAAATGTTTCTTAAAACTATTATATATTTTTTTTCAGCATAGATCCATAACAAATTATCTTCCTCCATTACAGTTTAGAAGGGCGATACATTAATCGAATTAATCACCACAAATTTCCGAGTGTTTGCTAAATGAAAATCTGAACTGGAAATTGCACATAAAGAGGTGTTGTATGAAAGTCTCAAAAAATGTGGATAATGACAAGATACGTTACATCTTACTTAAATGCATTACTTAGTATTTACTATACCTTGTGTTACCTCACTAAATACTGTGTGTCCATCTGGGCAGCACATGGCCACATGCTTATTAGGTAAAAATAAGCTCAGAAGAAAGTTGCCAGATTGTATCTTTCTTAGGCAAATTTGACTCTGTCACTGAAATTATTTCTTCATGAAAATGTTAACATCCGATTCAATACACAAATACTTTTCTTTGATTAAATGATTTCTAAAATGTCTTTGCATTTATACAGGTAATGAATTTTCAAATTTATTGACAAATCTTCATCAGACTAGAAGCAATAATGTACATTTATTTTGTCCACATTCAGAAAACAGCTGATATAAAACAGTATTTTAGTTCAGGAACCCCAAGTTATTCAACACTTACCACAAATTTAAAGCTTTCATTTAAACAAACAACTATTTAGCATCAAAAGGGAAATAAAGAAATTTCCATACTTCAAATTCTTTCAGGGAGATTTCAACAATATTTATACCTTGCAAAACTACTACTTTTAGTTTATTTATTTGTTTCTTATTATTTTATTTATTATTATTATTGCATATGCATAAGTTATGTAATAACACATAATTTCACACACTATTTTTTTTTTTTTTTTACTACATTCATAACATAGGATACTTTGAAGGAATTTAAGAATATTTAAGTCAAGATAATTTTTGCTTAGGCTAGTGTTTAGGCATGTCCTGAATGCATCTATAGTAATGGTATCTACCTGTCAGGGAGCTTCGGCTCGACAGACACATGCCTATGTGCTATTATTAAAATCTGTGCTTTTGTAGATTTATATAGCCATAAAATATTTACTTACTTACTTACTTACTTACTTAATTACTACACCAACCACCACCACTACTACCAACTACTACTACTAACTAAACCCGAGCCCCTGTCCACCCAGCCGTGAAATGGTACGCGGGTGTGATCCCGGGGGTTTGTGACCCACCCTCCCCGGGTGGGTGGCTTCCCCCCACCTAGCTGCAGCAGCGGTTAGATCACTACGCTCTCTGAGGAATTATCCTTTAACCAAACAAACAAACAGACAATAACCACCACCACACCACCTGCACCACCACCCACCACCACTCACTACCACCACTACCACTAATACTACTACTCTACGACTACTACTACCTACTACTACTACTACTTTTCGTCTGGCCATTTGGGGTTATTGAGGCAAAGTCATAACAATCTATTTTCGCAAGTGGCCGGTTAAAGTGTGTCCAGAAGAGAGAGAGAGAGAGAGAGAGACAGAGAGAGAGAAGAGAGAGAGAGAGAGAGAGAGCCAATCGCTACATATAAACACTAAATAGACAAGGTTTTGGATACAGAGCAGGGAATATTCGATTATCTATTAGAAATACCATTAATTTTGCTTCATAGATGTATGTAATTTATCAAGAGACAGGAATAGGAAAAAATGTTATAGAAAAATGTTTTAGAAAAAATGCTTTAGAAAAAATGGCCCAGAAAAAATGTCCCAGAAAAAATGTCCCAGAAAAAATGTCCAAGAAAAAATGGCCAAGAAAAAATGTTACTAAAAAATGTCACAGAAAAAATGTCCAAGAAAAAATGTCCCAGAAATAATGGCCCAGAAAAAATGGCCCAGAAAAAAGGTTATTAAAAAATGTCAAAGAAAAATGTCAGAAAAAAATGTCAGGACAATATGTAACAAAGTTTGGAGTAGGAAGAAATGGCCCATAAAAGTAATGGCGGTAAAATTCTAGAGTCCTTTCCCGCCCTTATTAGTGGTTTTATTTCCTCCAGACCTTCACAGATCCCTTCAGATACCTCTAAAACGTAATTATAAAGTGGGGGAGAGATGCCCCCTTCAACCCCCCTCCCCCCTACATTACCCCCGCCCTGAACTCCAAAAATGAATATTACTAACCTAACCTCACTATAACCTTACCTAACCTTACGAATAACCTCCTAGCGAGACCTAAGGGCGAGAAAGAACTAGAATTTTACCAGGTTAGGTTAGGTTATATTGAGGTTAGGTTAGTATTTTTTTCATTTTTTTTATGTCTCCTCCACTTTATAATTACGTTTTAGAGGCATCTGAAGGGATCTGTGAAGGTCTGGAGGAAAAAAGCCCACTAATAAGGGCGGAGGGCGGGAAAGGACTCTAGAATTTCACCAATACTTTATATATTGGAATAATTTCTCAATATGTCATTTATTCCTACCCTGAAGAATATACCATTTTTTCCAGTGCCCTTTTTTCCTACATTCGGCACAGGCAGGATATTTATAGTGACCCCTGTGATTAGAGACTCATGCCGCCCCCCTGTGTCCTCCGATGCACTCGCAATCCAAGGCAGAGTTAATGGGCAGCATGTGGGTTATAGTCGAATGGGTAAAACTGCCTAAGCACTGCTCCAAGCTGATCTGAGTGACATTTAACACAGCATAATAGACACCTACTATACTTCATATCTGCCAAGGTTCCAGTGTGCGGTCAGGCCTGTTTATACCACACTGCCTCTACAAAGTCTGAGCTGCCTGAACAATTCTAAGTCCAAAGGCAAAGGCAAAGGCAAAGGTTAACCCCTTGAGGCCCAAAACGTAATTTTCATTGTAATTTGACCACTAGGATAATTTTGGAGGGGGGCTATAGCAATTTTTATAGTTAGGAATGACCCTGTTTAGTATCTTTGGTCCCACTATATAATTTGGTATATTCCAGTTTACTTTTCGGAATTTAGGGCTGACAACCTACATTATTTGTATAGCAAGTTAGAGATCTGGGCCCATACTTATAAAAGACATTTAGGATTTCCTGTCCTTAGAACTAGCTCGAGTCTTAAATATGGCGGCCGCGTCCTAAATATGTCGCTGCGCATCCTAAATCGCTAAAAGACTCGTCCTAATTTCGAGTTTGGCTAGGACAGGGTGTGAGGTTTCCTAGCGAGCAGCGGCGGCTAAGACCTCGTCCTAAGGACTCTCAAACATGGAGTGCTCCCCCACACTCTGATAACTTTTCGTGATAGGATAGATGTACTACTGGATATACTGGACACGAAGCTTGTTGAACATACTAATCAAGCGATATCGCTTTACCGAGAAGGTATTATATATTTTACAGACTAGTGGAGATGTAATTAAAGCAACACTAAAAAATACGGCCACAGTGCTGACGTCCGAGTGTGTTATTATTCCACTCTTTGAGGTAGTCAGGTTCCTCATGCCTTGATAATCATGTATCTTGATACAGATGAGTGCATGCCTCACCAAGACTGTTGATGAAGAATGGTATCATGTTGAGAATAAAAGCGTTTTAGAGTAGGCTCACTATAAATAAAATTTTAAAAATTGAATAAGTCGTGATTTATTAAGCCATGGAACAATATCCATATAACTCTATTTCTCTTCCCACTGCCGTAGTCTTGATAATTTTCTTATTTGTTCTTGATATCATTATATCATACCAAACCCCCCCTCTAACCTAACTTAACATTTTTTGGTTGAAAGAACTAGATTCTAGGTAGTATATGTATCAGCATTATTATTCAATTGCGCCATGGGAAATTGGTTTAAAAGATCAGAATGAAGAAATCTACACTATGAAACAGGTTAGAATTGTCAGGCTCGAGGATGACCTAAACCAAACGGTAAATATTCCGCAGGAGTTGGCGGTCCCAAACCCAAACCCGACAATCGCGCACCATCAAATTAGTTTTTTTTTAACCTAAATAACTAAACATAACCTAATCCAAATCTACCTAACTTAACATAACCTAAACCAAACCCAACATAACCTAAATCTAACCTAACCTAAACTAAACGTAACCTAACTCAGCAATTTGGTAATAATGGCCCGATGACTTCGCGGTCGTTTTCAGAGACACCGACTATTTTTTCCTGGTCTTCAATAGGTGCATTTTCTAATGGAGATAGTTTTATTTTGCGCAAACCCAAAGTTAAAAAAAAAAAAAATCATCACCGAATTTTATGGAAACCGTTTCCATTAAACACTGGTATCTCCATCAGAAAAAGCACTTAAAACTTGGGCCCGGGGGAGAAATTAGTCAGGGTCTTATAGGTTTTAATGAAACCTAACCTAACCTTTTTAGGTTTTAATGAAACCAAAACTAACCTGGAAAATCTTAAAAACAAGGTCTCCACGCTAAGCTGACACAAATTTTGGGCTCTACGTATTTACTTACTGTCTTTAAGACATCTGAGGCGTATTTGTCCATGCCTTGGGAAGTAAAATTTTACTTATTTAAGCTCCCCCCACTTATATTTTACTCTTTTGCCTTTGCATAGAAACTGAGCAGATAAAACTTATTTTACTCTTTTCCTGTAAAATTATACAGTCGTGGGTGTGGGTGGTGGTTTCAAGAGCCGGGCCCAATCAGATCGCGCGCATGAAAAAAATCTTATCAAAACTCCTCCCGTAAATTTTTTCTCTTTTCCTTTAATTCTCATCCAATTCAACATTCATTACATCGCACGACATGCAAAGGATACTGTATTTAATTAATAGTAGGTAAGGAGAGAAGGAAAAGGGAAGTAGGTGACTCTTAACAGGTAAGAAGTCACAAATTTAAAATTCTCCAGCGACGTCTGGGAACAAATTCCCAATCCCTCGGAATTTTTCAATGTGTCCGAATCTTCGTGATGCTTGCGGGCTTAGCACCAAAACTGGTGTATTATTGCTATAAGTATAGTCAAATACTTAAATATATTCATGAGTGATATTACATTGCAATAGAAATGTATAATTTTGGTATATATGTTATATCACACAAAAAGAAAGCCTTTTAGAGAACCTATCGCAGGGCACGAATACGAACATTTCATCAGTCTGATTCAGCGCCAACACGGTGAGGTCTCTACCCACGGGCCACCACACACCCCCACCACCCAGCACCACCCGCCCACCACACACCCATCCACACACCCACCCACCACACGCCCATCCACCCTCCTCCCACCCACACCCCCCCCACCACAACGCCCATCACCCATCCGCCCACCACACACCCACCACCACACGCCCATCACACATCCCCCCACCACACACCCACCCACCACACGCCCATACCCATCCGCCCACCACACACCCACCCACCACACGCCCATCATACATCCGCCCACCACACACCCACCCACCACACACCCGCCCACCACACACCGCCCATGGATGTAAAACGGGGGAGATGCACTGGAGGAAATCACAACCAGCATTCATCTAGGTTTAGGCAAAGAAAATTTCCCGGTGAAACGTAGATGTAGGTACAGTAGCCTACATACGTACAGGTCCATGAAAGCATTAAACATCCTCGACGCAAATCGTGAAATGGCTGTTAGCAAATAGATATTCAAATAACAGTTTCATAGCGCCCTAAAAAATTTCAGTTTAATATCAAGTCCATCTATAGGAGTTAGAAACAATGCTAGGTCATTCTAAGAGCTCAAAACAATTAGATATCGATGTGTAATACAGACAATCACGCTACTACTCTGCTGTGCCTTCAATAATGTCAACCTTAAAAGTATTCCTTGAGCCCCTGCAAGAGGTAATGAAGTGTACGACCCCTTTTACTCTCGGCAACATCAAGAAAGAGCTTTGGCAGCGCTACAATCGTATTTTGTGATGGCAAGCAGGGGCGGAGCTTAAATAAGTATAATTTTACTCCAGAAGGACACTACAAAATACGCCTCTGTTTATATTTTAATGAGTGCCGATCCTTACTTTGTCTACATGGCCGATATTAAATTTCAGCGATCCATAATGTTATATTATTTAGTTTTGGTTGCGGGTCCCGGAAGATGCCAGTAGAAGATGCTCGTAGCCGAAACGCCGTGTGACGAACACGACCCATAAGGCCCTGGCCCATAACCCTGGGCAGAGATGCTCGAAAGAGTTACGGGCCCGTAAGTACTCCCCTAAGGGACTTTTACCTCGTAGCGCCTCTAAGGGAGATGCTCAAACCATTTTTTCACTTGCTACGGGACCGCGAGGCTAAAGCCGGCCACACACACACCGGCGCGGCCTGTCCGGCCGACGAAAAGGGGCGTGGCTAGAGGCGGCCGGTGTGTGTGTGGGGGTGTTTTTCATCCGGCGGGGCCTGTCGCAGCGGCCGGATGAAAATCAGTCGGCGCTGAAAATTCCGTCCGGCGCGGGGCCCGCCGCCTGCGTGTGGGGTGGGTGCCTTCCGGCGCGGCCCGCCCCTCGCTCGGCCAGATAATGACTAATTGTACCAGTAATAATTGTAATTATGATAATATAGATATTATATATGACGTATTATATATAGTAGGACGTATTATATATAGGTATTATATATGGCTGCACATGCAGCCATCACCAACAAGTCATTTTCGGACAGCGGGTTCATGTTGTCCCCCACGGTAGTCCCACGTGTACTGTATATTTTCATGAGGCGGCCCGGGGTGTGTGTGGGTCTCGTCGGCGAACGATGCCCAGCCACTTTTTGTCGGCCGGACAGGCCGCGCCGGTGTGTGTGTGGCCGGCTTAAAGGGTGGTCGGGAGCACCCTTAACTCCCTAAAGCCGGCCACACACCACCGGCGCGGCCTGTCCGGCCGCCAAAAAGTGGCGGGGCATCGTTCGCCGGACAAGACCCACACACACACCGGCCCGCCTCATGAAAATATACAGTACACGTCGGCACCATGATGACAACTGAATCCGCTGTCCGAAAATGACTTGTTGGTGATTGCTGCATATGCACCATATATAATACCTATATATAATACGTCATACTATATATAATACGTCATATATAATAACCTATATTATTAGAAATACAATTATAAAATGGTACATTTAGTCATTATCTGGCCGAGCGAGGGGCTGGCCGCGCCGGAAGGCACCCACACACACGCAGGCGCAGGCCGCGCCGACGGAATTTTCAAGCGTCCGACTGATTTTCATCGGCCGCTGCACAGGCCCCGCCCGATGAAAAATCCAACCACCCACACACACACCGGCCGCCTCTAGCCACGCCCCGTTTTCGTCGCGGACGGCCGCCCCGGTGTGTGTGGGCCAGCTTAAGGAGTTGAAAATTTGACAGCGGCTAGAGATCAACAAACAATAAATTACAAGTTGTATCACTATACTTTAGTTTATTGTGTATATAGAGGCCATTCATGCTTGCCTGTTTGAAATGTGATGTGTTTACATGTGCTTCATTCACCTCATATCTTATTCATATTTACATACAATCCCTATACTACTTGTAATAAATTCATATCAGGGCAAACCTACATCATTATAATATATATATCGGTCGACTTCTTGATCAAAAAGTATAGTTTCATCATACAAGTTTGGCCGCTATAATGATCCGGTGGGTGGTGGTGGTATCAAATGTCTGACGTACTAGTAAATCACGCACGTATACACACAAGCACAAGCGAAGTATATTATAAAGTTATACTATCCTTCGCACAGATGGTCAATGTCACTGTGTCAGCCGTGAGGCTTAGGCCCCCCCCCCCCGTGTGTCTTGTCTGACCTAAAGAGCGAACGCGCAGTTCTTCGCCACTATAACAGAGTACCGCCAGGGCCCACGATACGGCATACTACGGCGAGGGACAGCCAGTGCGTCCTATAGTAGTTACTCTTCGGGCACGCTAGACTCGAACCTAGATCAGCGCATCAAGGTATACTCCTGGGTACGTCTCTGTAGTAATCAGTGGGAGAATATTACGCCTGAAAGGCTAATGTGCAGCTATGTATTATCGTAACATTCTGCGAAGTGACTCTAAAATCGCCCTATTTCGAAATCAGCCCAATCTTACTCAACACCGCAAACATAGTTTTTAGGTTACATTATATTTAGGTCTGTTTTGAGGTTAGGTAAGGTTTATGATAGGTTTGTGTTAAGTTTTTTGTAGAGTTATTTAGGTTTAAATAAGCGTCTGCGGGACGATTTCGAAGAGGCCGATTTTAGCATACAGCGGCATTTTGGAAGTCTCTTTAAATTTATTTATCGGCCTCCCTGACAGCTTGAGAGCATGATGATTGGCTAGATAAAGCCGCGTCCATGAAGGCGCTGCTCTGTGATTGTTTAGCAGAATTTTCCCACACAATATCCCTAGAATATCCCTAATATTCCCACCCAGAGGCCACCGATAACCGTAACGGAGTGACGCTCGGTACGAGCATCTCCCTCAGCCCACCTCGTAAGGTTATTGTATCACATACACTCGTAAGTTGTCCCCTTACGAGGGATTTTTCGAGCATCCCTGCCCTGGCCCATAAGTATGGCCGGGCCCATACTTATAAAGATTTAGGATTCGTCCTAGATTCGTCCTAACTCCTAGCGTCCTAAGGTTCGAGGATAAGTCTAAGACGCGTCCTATGTACCGGAGGCTTATGGACGGAAGCGCTGACGCACATTTATTCAAGAGTCTCAATTTGGATCTCTCCACATGAAATAGGCACTCTAAGAGTCATCAAAAGTTAAAAATATCGAGAGGAAAAACACAAGATTAATATGTTCTATGATATTGCTGAGACCTACAACGGAATGAATACATCTATAAGAATAATTGTACCAGATATGCAACGTTCCGTTCAAAAGACACAAACATTGACATGTCTTCGCTCTATCGACGGAAAAGATAATATTTTTTCAGAACAAGCTTTTTCATCCTTGGCCAGCTCTTTCAGGCAAGGAAAAATGTCCTATTCCTGCGAGGGGAATTTCCATGCCGGGATGATCGTGCGAAGAGCAAGGCAGATGCCTGACCAGGTCCATCTGTGTCCCCAACCACTGATCGCCGCGCTCTGCCTTTCCATAGCGAGAGATTACGTCCAGGGGACTACCGGTTATATGGACAAGGACTTCGGCGGTCGTTTCAAAGAACACCTGACTCATTTTTTTCCTGGCCTACATATGTTGCTTTTTTTTTAATAGAGATAGGTTTTATAATGGACTAGTTTTCGCAGTCGTTTTCAGAGACAACCGACTATTTTTTTTTCTGGCCTACAATAGGTGCTTGTTTCTAATGCAGTTTTATTTTGCGCAAACCCATAATTTTTTTTTTTTTTTAATTTATACTTTGTGGTTAAAGGTAGGTTAGGTTTCATTACAACCTATACGTCGTTATGTTAGGTTTCATGAAAACCTCTTACAGTTATGTCTAGTATTCAGTAAAACAAACATAAGACTTAGTTTACGCTTAAATTTTTTTCTATTTTTTTTTTTTTTTTTTTTGCTGCAAAATGAAAACTATCTCCATTAGAGCAAGCACCTATTGTAGGCGCTAAGAAAAAATAGTCGTGTCATCTGTAAACGACCGCCGAAACTCTCACCCATTCTTAGCCTGGAGCTAGTTTTATCTATGGCGCAAACCCACAGTTTATGAAAAAAAAAAACATTATCACCCAATATTATTGTACCATTTCCATTAAAACACTATCTCCATCAGAAAAGCACTAAAACTTGGCCGGACAGATTTGTCAGAGTCTTATAGGTGTTTTATTAATGAAACCCATAATTCGTTAGTATTAGATACACTTTGTGGTTAAGTTTAGGGGGTAATCTTAAGGACAAAGGCTCCACCCTCTATCTCTTCTTCTTATGCCACAAGCTTGGGACTGGTGCGAGAAACCGGGGTTTTTGGGTGGTGTGAGCACACACATAAGGGAAATATGGCCCCTCCCCAAAAATCCCTAAAACTAGGGATATTCCCTAGTCATATGACTTATCGGGAAGATAGATTGCCCCGATTAAGTCTATGTACTAGGAAATTACCTAGTTTAGAGATTTTTTTTGTGGAAGCCATATTTCCCTTATTCGTGCTGCTCCTTTTGTGGGGGAGCACACTATAATGGAAATCTTTTCCCCGATAAAGTCCATGAAGCTAGGAAAATTTTCCCTAGGTTTAAAGGATTTTTTGGGGGCGGGGCAATATTTCCCTTGTTAGGTGCTGCTCCCCCACCCAAAAACCCAGGTTCCACCATGTCCCCTAGCTTGTTGTCAAATAAGGAGATAGTGGAGATTGTGAGCCTTTATTCCTAAAGATGACAAACTGCTAACAGACCTAATCTAGCACCCCTCTTCGAGCTCCCTTTGTGGCTGTGCACTAACCTAACTAACCTAACCTAACCTAACATGACCTGCCCCTAGACCTAACTAAAGCGCCGTGCACACAGACACTTTTTCCGGCATCTTTTTTGGTATTTTTGGCTACAAAAAGATGCCCGTAGTGTTGCAAAATATGCCGCGTGTCGTCCACACGGCTTTTCGGCTACGAGCATCTTCCTACTGCATCTCCGGACCCGCAAGCCAAAACTAAATAATATAACATTATGGATCGCTGAAATGTAATTCGGCATGTAGACAAGCGTAAGGATCGCACTCATTAGATATAAACAATGTCTTAAGACAGTAAGTATAATACGTAGAGCCAAAATTTGTGTCAGCTTAGGCGTGGATCACCTTGTTTTTAAGATTTTCCAGTTAGTTTTGGTTTCATTAAACCTAAAAGGTTAGTGTTTAGGTTCATTAAAAACCTATAAGACCCTGACTAATTCTCCCTGCCAAGTTTTAAGTGCTTTTTCTGATGGATATACCGTGTTTTTAATGGAAACGGTACAAAAAATTCGGTGATGATTTTTTTTTTTTTTTGTAACTTTTGGTTTGCGCAAAATAAAACTATCTCCATTAGAAAATGCACCTATTGAAGACGTCAGTACAAATAGTCGGTGTCTCTGAAAACGACCGCGAAGTCCTCGTCCATTATTACCAATTGCTGAGTTAGGTTACGTTTAGTTTAGGTTTAGGTTAGATTAGGTTATGTTAGGGTTTGTTTGGTTATGTTAAGCTTAGGGTCGATTTGGATTATGGGTTATGTTTGAGTTATTTTAGGTCTAAAAAACTCATTTGATGTGCGTCGATTGTCCGGGTGGTTGGCACCGCCAACTCCTTCGGAATATTTAACCGTTGGTTTAGGTCACCTCGAGCTGACAATTCAAAATAACCTGCTTTCATAAGTGTAGATTTCTTTCATTCTGAGTCTTTTAAACCCAATTTCCATGGCGCCATTGAATAATAGTGTCTGATACATATAATAACTAGATCTAGTTCTTTCAAAACCAAAAACTGTTTAAGTAGGTTTGAGGTGGTTTGGTACATTAAAATATGAAATCAAGACAAATAAGAAAATTATCAAGACTCACGGCAGTGGGAAGAGAATAGAGTTTATGGTATTGTTCCATGGCTTAATAAATCACGACTTTTTCAAATTTTTTTTTTTTTATTTATAGGTTAGCCTACTCTAAAATCGCTGTTTACTTCCTCAACATGCATACCATTCTTAAGCATCACATTGTTTTGGTGGGGAATGCACTTCAATCTGTATCACGATTACAATGGATAATCAAGGCAGATGAAACTGACTACCTCACGAAGTAATATTAACACACTCGTGGCGCTTGACATGCACTGATCCGCCGTATTTGTGGTCAGTGTTGCCTTTAATATTACATTTCCCACTATCCTGTCTCATATCTAATTCCCTTCTCCGTTCCAAGCGGTATCGCTTGATTAGTTATGTATCAACAAGTTCTGGTCCAGTCTCTATCACTTTCACGAAAAGTTCTCAGGAGTGGGTGGGAGCACTCCATATTTACGTCTTAGGACGAGTCTTAAGCCGCCGCCCTGCTCGCTAGGGCTGCAGACCCTCACACCCTGTCCTAGCCAACCTTCGAATTATAGGACGCAGGTCTTACTGCGGATTTAGGATGCGCTCCGAAATGATTTTAGGTCGCGGGCCGCCATATTTTAAGACTCGAGCGAGTCTAAGACGAAATCCTAAATCTCTCTAATTATTGGCCCTGATGTATTAATCCAGTCACCTTGTGTGTACGTCCTTTCTGCCATTGTTGTGGCGTGGTTGTGTGTGTCTTGTGTAGTGCGTCTGTGTGTGTGTTGTAACTGTGTTAACATCAATTAATATCGGTATGAATGGTAAAGTTGTACCTACACACTGAGTGATGAGAGAGAGAGAGTAGAGAGAGAACGAGAGTGTAG
The DNA here is from genome assembly GCA_016584305.1 of Chionoecetes opilio. NCBI lineage: Eukaryota > Metazoa > Arthropoda > Malacostraca > Decapoda > Majidae > Chionoecetes > Chionoecetes opilio. Next base: position 137,856 of record JACEEZ010008569.1, read on the forward strand.
TGTCGTGATGAGTCATTGGTCTTGTGCAAGCATTAATTACCTTGTAGTCGTGTACAACTGTCAGAATGCTCTCTCTCGTCTGTCTTCACACGAAACTAACCACGTCTCTTTACAGTTACCAGTGTTTGGCTGCCTTACTTTATAATTTTTTTTTTATTAATTATTATGCGTAAACATTTTCTCTCACCGCTCAATGTCCTTATATTGACTTTGCTGCGTCATGTCTTTTCATCTCTCTTTCTCCCTTTTTGTGTTTATGTCAGGCTTTTATGTATCTTGTTTGTGTGTGTGTAGCTATTCGGGCAACAGTGGAAAGCTGTATCATTAAAATAGAAAATAAGAGTAATGAAGGAACTTACTATGTTTTTCTTCATTTTCTTTTTTGCATGATTGGTTTGCATATTGACAATATTCTACTCACTAGATAGTAGTTCACTGTTCACTGGCCCCCCCCAAACCAAAGAACAATAATGTCGGCAAATTTTGACACTTTAGGCTACGAATAAGGATAACAATGATATCAATTATAACAAGAAATATATAATATGATAATAATAATGAAACACAGATAACACTCATTATATTCCATTGTTTTTTCCCGGGTCATAACCTGTTGGCTAACAATTCCACGTATTAGTGACTGATGTAACAGACATTCATACTACTACCTACTACTACTACTACACTACTACTACTACTACTACTACTACACTACTACTACTACTACTACTACTTACTACTATACTACACTACTACTACTACTACCACTATTACTACTGCTATACTACTACTACTACTACTACGTACTACTACTACTAGCTCCTACTACTACTACTGACTACTACTACTACTTAACTACTACTACTACTACTACTACTATTACTACTACTATTACTACTCTACCACTACTACTACTATTACTACTGCTACTACTACTACTACTACTACTACTACTACTACTACTCGCTACTACTACTACTACTACTAGCTACTACTCTACTACTATTACTCCTGCTACTACGACTTACTACTACTACTACTACTACTACTACTACTACTACTTACTATCTACCTACCTCTACTACTACTATAGTTCTACTACTACTACTACTACTATTACTCCTGCACGACGACTACTATCTACGACTATTCTACTACTACTACTACTACTACGACTACTACTACTACTACTGCCCTACTACTACTACTATTACTACTACTACTACTACTACTACTACTCCTACTACTACTACTACTACTACTACTACTACTACTACTACTGCTACTACTACTACTACTACTACTACTACTACTTACTACTGATACTACTACTATACTACTATACTACTACTACTACTAACTACTATACTACTACTACTCTACTTTCTAACTACTACTTACACTACTACTACCTACACTATCCTACTACTCACTACTCTCCACTACTACTACTACTACTACTCACTTACTACTCTACTACTACAAATTACTCTCCCACTACTACTACTACTCTACTATACTATTTTACAAATTACTACTACAAAACTACACTACTAATACTTAACTATACTACTTACTCCCCACTATTACTATTACTATTTACTATTATACTGCAATACTACTACTAACTACTACTAATATCTACTACTACTACTACCTACTACTACTAACTACTACTCACTATACTACTACTATTACACTACTTTTCTATTTAACTACAAACCTACTACTACTTCTACTACTACACTATTTTCTACACTATTTACTACACTACTCTACTACTACTAACTATTTATTACTACTACTCTCTACTACTACTTACTACTACTACTAATTTTTTTCTATGCTACACTCTAACTCCCTTTCTCTTTTCTACACACTAACTACCCCCCTTTTTTTCCTTTTTTTCCTTCCTTCCCTTCCCTTCCCTTCCTTTTTTTATTTTTTTTTTTTTTTTTTTTTTTTTTTTTTTAAATACAAGGGAAACTGGCCACCTCCCTTACTTAAAATTACCACGCACCATATTCTAAAAAACATCATAAAACTGTTTTCCCTTAGGGGCAATAGGGTCAAGGGGGGAAATTTTGGGTTTTTCACTCAATATTCCGTTTCTGGCCGAAAATGGGATTTAAACCCGTTAGACCCAGACGTAATTTCCATTGTAATTTGGGTACCTTAAACGTTTTTAGTTAATGTAACAATGGTTTATGCTATACCTGTTTAGACCTTGTCCACTAACTAATTTGGTATATTCATTCTTTTCGTTTTTTTTGTGGCTAACAAAAAATTTCATAAGTCCCCGGAAAGTCTGGGGCGTGAAGGGGATGGGGGAACCCTAACCTAACTAACCTAACCCTTTCCCAAAAACAACATACTAAAACTTCTCCATACTAAAATAGGGTAAAGGCCCCCATTTTCCCTTAAGGGGATATTCTTAAAAGTATGTCACTGTTCTGGCTGCATGGGATTTTAAAAAAGTACGGGAAAAAAGCGTAAAAAACAGGATGAATCGGTAAACACGCGCAGCCTTG
>JACEEZ010008570.1:0-56970 GCA_016584305.1 Chionoecetes opilio
TAGTAGTTTTAAACTTATTCCATATGGCTATAAACCTTAAAGTGTGTTTAATGATTTAGCTAGTTATCAGTGAAGAGTTGTTTTTTCTACAAATTTTAGTATATTATTTTATATATGTAGCTAAATAGCTTTTGATATTTGCTACAACTATATTTTACAAAATTAATATCTAAAAATATGTATTTTTCATGAAATTTAAATATCAATTTTAATCTTAAGACAATGTTTTTTCAAGTATTTCAATGTTTTTTTGAAAGGCTAAAAAATGTCGAAATTTGACATTTTTCAGCACTTTTACACAACTATATCTTACAATGTTACGAGCTAAAAATATGCATTTTCATGAAATTTAAGTATCAATTTTAATCCTCAAAACAACGTTTTTTCAAGTATTTAATGCATTTTTGATAGCCTTAAATATGTTAAAATTTGACATTATTCAGCACTTTTACACAACTATATTTTATAATATTAAGAGCTTAAAATATGTATTTTTCATGAAATTTATGTATCAATTTTATTCTTAAAAAAACGTTTTTTCAAGTGTTTTAATGTATTTTTGAATGGCTAAAAAATGTCGAAAATTGGCATTATTCAGCCCTTTTTTTGATAGAGAAATTCAAAATGTGGTATTATAGTTGTTTTCATTAGAAATTTCTATTTTAAACTATTGTAAGCTGAAAGTATGAAAAACACGTATAATATACAATTGTATCACAATATAGAGTCTCAAACTCCTATTATAATAGGAGTTTGAGACTCTATATTGTGATACAATTGTATATTATACGTGTTTTTCATAGTTTCTTGTTAATTGTTGTGTTATATAATTAATAGAAGGAATTTACCTTATGATAATGCTTTATACCCTCAAAATGTGTTCTTTTCAATGATTTTAGCTAGTTATCGGTGATATATAGCTGTTTTCCTACAAATTGAAGTATACAATCCTTTTTTTAGAATAATTTGCACCTATAAGTAGCTTACATTACATTAAGCTTATAAATAGAAGAGTAATAGGTTATTTATTGTTATATAACGGTATATTGCAAGCGTTTTTCATAGTTTCTTGTAAACTGTAGCGTTATTGTATATATACAAGTAGTTTTACTTATCATATTGCTATTAACCCATAAAATGTTGTGTTTTCAATGATATTAGCTAGCTATCGGTGATATATAGCTGTTTTCCTACAAATTGAAGTATAAAATCATCTTTTTAGAATAATTTGCACCTATAAGTAGCTTATATTACATAAAGCTATTAAATAGAGGAGTAAGAGGTTATTTATTGTGATATAACGGTATATTGCAGCGTTTTTCATAGTTTCTTGTAAACTGTAGCGTTATTGTATATATACAAGTGAGTTTTACTTATCATATTGCTATAAACCTATAAAATGTTGTGTTTCAATTGATATTAGCTTAGTTATCGGTAAAACAAAAAAAAAAAAAAAACAAAAGATATATAGCTGTTTCCTACAAATGTGAAGTAAAATTCTCTTTTAGAATATTTGCACCTATAAGTAGCTTACTTAGAAGAAAATAACCTTAGCTATTTAACTAGAAGAGTAAGAGGTTATTTTTGTGAAATAACTGTATATTTTCAAGCGTTCTTCAATAGTTTTCTTTGTAAATGTAGCGATTATTGTATATATAAAAGTAGTTTTAACTTATCATATTGCTATAACCCATAAATTAGTGTGTTCAACGATATTAGGTAGTTATCGGTGATATATAGAGCTGTTTTCCTACAAACTGAGCATACTATCCTCTTTTTAATATTTGCACCTAGAAGTAGCTTACAATTACATTAAGCTAATAAATAGAAGAGTAATAGGTTATTTGTATTGTATATAATGGTATATTGCATGTTTTTCCTTCCTAGTTTCTTTAAACTGTAGCGTTATTGTTACTACAAGTAATTTTTACTATTATATTGCTCTAAAACCATAAAATGTAGTGTTTTTCATGATGTTGCTAGTTATCGGTGATATATAACGTTTTTCCTAAAATTGAAGTATAAAATCCTCTTTTAAGAAAAATTTGCACCTATAAGTAGCTACTTACATAAGCTAATAAATTTGAGGAGTAAATAGGTTTTATTATTGTGATATAATGGTATATTGCAAGTGTTTTTCATAGTTTCTTGTAAACTGTAGCGTGTATTGTATATATACAAGAGTAGTTTTTACTTATCATATTGCTATAAACCCTTAAAAATGTAGTGTTTTCAATGATTTAGCAGTTATCAGTGAGAGTGTTTTTTTCTACAAATTGAAGTATATTTCCTTTTATATATGTAGCTAAATATCTTTGGATATTTGCTACAACTATATTTTTACCAAAGTTAATAGCTAAAATATATATTTTTTCCTGATAAATTAAATATAACTTTAATCTTAAAACAATGTTTTTTCAAGATTTCAATGTTTTTTTTTGAAAGGCTAAAAATGTCGAAATTTGGACATTATTCCAGCACCTTTACACAACTATATTTCACATGTATTAATGCTAAAAATAATGCATTTCCATGAAAATCTAGGTATCAATTGTAATCCTAAAAACACGTTTTTTTTAGGTATTTTAATGCATTTTCTGAAGCCTTATAAATGTCACAATTTGACATTTATTCAGCACTTTTTACACAAATATCTTTTATAATATAAGAGCTTAAAAAATGAATTTTTCATGCGAAATTTATGTATCAATTTTGTTCATAAAAACAACGTTTTTTCAAGTGTTTGTTTAATGTTTTTTTGAAGGGCTAAAAAATGTCGAAAAATGACATTATTCACTCCTTTTCTTGATAGAGAACTTCAAAATGTGGTATTATAGTTTGTTTTTCGTTAGAAATTTTCTCTTTTAAACTACTGTAAGCTCTATCAATAGGAGCTTTTGAGACTCTATATTGTGATACAATTGTCATATTTATACTTGTTTTTTCATAGTTTCTTGTTATTGTGTGTGTTTATTCATTATAGAAGGAAGTTACTTATGATAATGCTTTTAATACCCTCAAAATGTGTTCCTTTTTCAATGATTTTACTAGTTATCGGTGATATATAGCTGTTTCCTACAAATTGAAGTATACAATCCTTTTTTTAGAATAATTTGCACCTATCAGTAGCTTACATTACTAGCTAATAAATAGAAGTGTAGATAGTTATGTTATTGTGAATAATGGTATATTGCAAGCGGTTTTTTCATAGTTTCTTGTAACTGTAAGCGTATTATTGTATATATACAAGTATTGTTTACTTATCTCATTGCTATTAAAACCCATAAAATGTGTGTTTTCAAGATATTAGCTGGTTTAAACGGTGAATCCATATAACTGTTTTTATCCTACAAATTGAAGTAAATAAATCCTCCCTCCTTTTTTAGAAAAATTTGCACTATAAGTAGCTTTACATTCACATTATGCTAGTTAAATAGAAAGAGTATGAGGTTATTTATTTTGATATAACGTTATATTGCAAGGGTTTTTTCATAGTTTCTATTAAACTGGTAGCGTTTATTGTAATATATACATGTAGTTTTAATTATCATATTTGCAATAAACCTAAAATGTATGTTTTCAATGATTTTAGCTAGTTATCAGTGAAGGTTGTTTCATTTCTACAAATTGATGTATATTTCTTTATATCTGTAGCTGAGATAGCTTTTGATATTTGCTACAACTATATTTTTTAACAAAATTAATAGCTAAAAATATGTATTTTTTAGGAATTTAGATATCAATTGTAATCTTAAACAATGTTTTTCAGTGTATTTTAATGCATTTTTGAAAGCCTTAAAATGTCAAAATTTTGACATTATTCAGCACTTTTACGCAACTATATTTTTATAATTTAAGGAGCTAAAATATGTATTTTTTCATGAATTTTATGTATCAGTTTTACTTCATCAAAATAACGTTTTTCAAGTTTTTAATGTATTTTTTGAAGGGCCCTAAAAAATGTCGAAAATTGACATTATTCAGCCCTTTTTTTTGATAGAGAACTTCAAAATTGTGGTATTATAGTTTTATTGGTTAGAAATTTCTATTTTAAACTACTGTAAATCTTATAAATAGGAGTTTGAGACCTATATTGTGATACAATTGTATATTTATACGTTTTTTCATAGTTTCTTGTTAATTGTTGTGTTATTCATTAATAGAAGGAATTTACGACCTTATGATAATGCTTATACCCTAAATTTTGTTCTTTTCAATGAATTTTAGTGACTAGTTTCGGTGATCATAGTAGCTGTTTTCCTCCTACAAATGGAGTATACAATCCTTTTTTAGAGTAATTTGCACCTATAAGTACTTTCATTCATTAAGCTAATAATTAGATAAGAGTAAGCGGGTTATTTATCGTTTCTATAACGGTATATTGCCAGCGTTTTTTTTCATAGTTTCTTGTAAACTGTAGCGTTATTTTATAACTATTCCAAGTAGTTTTTACTTATTCATATTGCTATAAGCCCATAAAATGTTGTGTTTTCAATGATATTAGCTAGTTATTCGTGGTATATAGCTGTTTTCCTACAACATGGAAGTATACAATCCTTTTTTAGAAAATAAGTTAAAATTTGCACCTATAATTACTTTCATTACATTAAGCTAATATAATATAAGAGTATAGTTTATTTAATTGTTATATAACGGTATATTGCCAGCGTTTTTCCATAGTTTTCTTTTAAACTGTAAGCGTTATTGTATATAATACAAGTAAGTTTTACTTATCAATAGTGCTATAAGCCCATAAAATGTTGTGTTTTTTTCATGATATTATCTGTTTTCGGTGATATATAGCTGTTTTCCTACTAATTGACAGTATAAAATCCTCTTTTGTAGAATAATTTGCACCTATAGTATGCTTCATTACATAAAGCTATTAAATAAAGGAAGTAAAGAGGTTATTTATTGTGATATAACTGTAATATTGCAAGCGTTTTTCATAGTTTCTTGTAAACTTAGCGTTTATTGTATATATACCAATTAGTTTTACTTGTCATATTGCTATACCCCATAAATGGTTTGTTTCAAATGATATTAGCTAGTTATCGTGGATATAATAGCTCTTTTTCCTACCCCACGTGAAGTATAAAATCCTCTTTTTAGAATAATTTGCACCTAAAGTAGCTTACATTACATAAAGCTATTAAATAAAGTGTAAAGGTTATTTATTGTGATTTATAAATGTATATTGCACAGCGTTTTTCATAGTTTAATTGTAAACGGAATCATTATTGTATACTATACAAGTAGTTTTACTTATCATAATTGCGATAAACCCATTAAATGTGTGTTTTCAATGATATTAGCTAGTTTCGGTAATGATTATAGCTTTTTCCTACAAATTGAAGTATAAAAAATCCTCTTTTTAGAATAATTTGGCACCTATAGTAGCTTACATTACATTAAGCTATTAAATAGAAAGTAATAGGTAATAGTGTGATTAACTGTATGTTTGCAAGGCGTTTTTCACATAGTTTCTTGTAAACTTTAGCGTTATTGTTATGTACATGTAGTTTTATACTTATCATATTTGCTATAACAACCCCATAAATGTGTGGTTTTTCAATTATATTAAGCTAGTATCGGGATATTAGTCTGTTGTCCATACAAATTGAAGTATAAAATCCTCTTTTTAGAGTAAGATGCACCTAAAGTAGCTTACATTTACATAACTAATCCATATATACGTTGTAAGAGGTTATTTATTGTGATTAACGGTATTGCAAAACCGTTTTTCATAGTTTTCTTGTAAACTGTAGCGTGTTATTGTATATATACAAGTATTTTACTTATCATATTTGCTATAAACCATAAAATGTAGTGGTTTTTCAATGATATAGCTAGTTTATCGGTGATATATAACTGTTTTCCTACAAATTGACGTATTAAAAATCCTCTTTTTAGAATAATTTGCTACCTATAAGTTCTTACATTACAATTAATTATTAAATAAAAGAGTAAGAGGTTTATTTTATTGTGATATAATTGTATGTTGCAAGCGTTTTTTTTCACATAGTTCTTGTAAACTGTAGCGTGTATTGATATATAAAAGTAGTTTTTAGCATATCATATGCTATAGACAACCCATAAAAATGGTAGTGTTTTCAATGATATTGAGCTAGTTAATCGGTGATATATGGCTTTTTCACAATTGAATTATAAAAATCCCTCTTTTTAAAATAATTTGCACCTATAAGTGAGCTTCCATCCATGAAGCTAATAAATAGAAAGAGTAATAGGGTTATTTATTGTGATATAACGGTAGATTGCAAGCGTTTTTTCCATATTTCTTGTAAACTGTAGGTTATTGTATTGATACAAGTAGTTTTACTTATCATCTTGCTAGAAAAAAAAACCCCCCAATAAAAAAAATGTCTGTTTTCAATGTATATTAGCTAGTTAGCGGTCAATATATAACTGTTTTCCCTACAAAATTGGAAGTAATAAAAATCCTCTTTTTAGAAAATTTGCACTTATATGTAGCTTACATTACATTAGGCTATTAAATAGAAAGTAAGAGGTTATTTATTGTGATATAACGGTATATTGCAAGTGTTTTTTTTCATAGTTTTCTTGTAAACTGTAGTACGTTATTGTATATATTACCAGTACACTTTTTTTCTTATCATTTCTATCGAACCCTTACAATGTAGTGTTTTCATGATTTAGCTACCTATATCAGTGTGAGAGTTTTTTTTTCTTTCTACAAATTGAAGTATAGTTTATTTTATATATGTAGCATAAATATCTTTGATATTTGCTAAACTATATTTTACAAAATTAAATAGCTAAAATATGTATTTTTTTTCAATGCAATTTTTACATATCAATTTTAATCTTAAATCAATGTTTTTTCAAGTATTTCAATGTTTTTTTGCAAGGCTAAAAAATGTCGATTTGACATTCATTCAGCACTTTTGTCACAACTATATTCTTACATTGTTATGAGCTAAAAATATGTGCATTTTCATTAATTTAAGTTCAATTTTAATCCTAAAAAACAACGTTTTTGCAAGTATTTTATGCATTTTTGATAACCTTAAAAATGTCCCAAAATTTGACATTTATTCAGAGCACTTTTACACAACTATATTTTATAATATTATGAGCTAAAATATTAATTTTTCATGAAATCTTATGGTATCAATTTTTTTCTCCTATAAAACACGATTTTTTCAAGTGTTTTAATGTATTTTGAATGGCTAAAAATGTCCGAAAATTGGGACATTATTCAGCCTTTTTTTTGGATAGCGAAATCAAAATGTGGTATTATAGTTTGTTTCGTTAGAAATTTCTATTTAACTACTGTAAGCTTATAATAGGAGTTTGAGACTCTAAGATTGTGATACAATTGTATATTATCGTGTTTTTTCATTTTCTTGTTACAATTGTGTGTTAATACCTTATAGAAGGAATTTACCTTTATTATAATGCTTTAATAAACCCTCAAAAGTGTTTCTTTTCAATGATTTAGCTAGTTATCGGTGATATTAGCTGTTTATCAACAAATGGAAGTATACAATCCTTTTTTTTATAGAATAATTTGCACCTATAGTAAGCTTACATTACAGTTAAAGCTAATAAATAGACAGATGTAATCGGTTTTTATGTGTTATATACGGTATCTTGCCCACGTTTTTTCATAGTTTCTTGTTAAACTGGTAGCGTTATTGTTATATACAAAGTAGTTTTACTTATGTCGAGATGCTATAAACCCATAAAATGTTGTGTTTTCCAATGATATTAGCTAGTTACGGTGATATATAGCTGTTTTACTACAAATTGAGTTAGAAATCCTCTTTTTTAGAATAATTTGCACCTATAAGTAGCTTACATTACATAAAGCTATTAAATAGAATAAAGAAAGGCAGTAAGAGGTTATTTATTGTGATATAACCGGCATATTGCAATCGTTTTTTCATAGTTTCTTGGTAAACTGAAGCGTTATTGGTATTATACAAGTAGTTTTTACTTATCAAATTGCTATAACCCATAAAATGTAGTGTTTTCAATGATATTACCTAGTTATCGGTAATATATAGCTGTTTTCAAACTACAAATTGATGTATATGTTAAATCCTCTTTTTAGAATAATTTGCACCTATAAGTAGCTTACATTCATAAGGCTATTAAATGAAGAGTACACAAAAGAGGTTATTTATTGTGATATAACGGTAATATTGCAAGCGGGTTTTTTCACAGTTTTTGTAAACTCGTAGCGTTATGATATATATCAAGTAGTTTTCCTTATCATATGCTATAAACCCATAAAATGTAGTGTTTTTCAATGATATTAAGCTAGTTATCGTGATATATAGCTGTTTTCCTACAAATTGAAGTAGAAAATCCTCCTTTTTAGAGTAAGATGCACCTATAAGTAGCTTTTACTTACATTAAAGCCTACTAATTGGAGAGTAGGGTTATTATTGTGATATACGTATTTGCAAGCATCATTTTTCATTTCATAGTCTTGTAACTTGTAATGGGGGGCGTTATGTAATATATACCGCGTCGTTTTATACTTATCATATTGCTTAAACCCACTAAAATGTGTGTTTTCATGATATTAACTAGTTATCGGTTGATATGTAACTTGTTTTCCTATAATAAATTGAAGTTAAATCTCTTTTTAAAATAATTTGCACATATAAAGTAGACTTTACATTACATTAAGAGCTATTAGAATAGAATGGTAATAGGGTATTTATTGTGATATAGTATATTGCAGCGTTTTTCATAGTTTTCCCTGTACACTGTAGCGTTATTGTATATATACAAGTAGTTTACTTATCATATTGCATAAACCCATAAAATGTAGTGTTTTCATGATATTTAGCTAGTTATCGTTGATATATAAAACTGTGTTCCCTACAAATTGAGGTATGAAAATCCCTTTTACGAAAAAATTTTGCACCTATAAGTGCTTTCATTCATTAAAGCTATTAAATAGAAGAGTAAGAGGTTATTTTATTGTGATATCGTATATTTGCAAGTGTTTTTCATAGTTTCCTTGTAAATGTAGGCGTTATTGTATATATACAAGTAGTTTTAACTTATCTTATCGGCTATAAACCCTTAAAATGTAGTGTTTTCAATGAATTTAGCTAGTTATCAGTGAATATTTTGTTTTTTTTGTACCACATTGTAAGTAATTTCTTTATAGATTTAACTACAAATAGCTTTTGATATTTGCTACAACTAAATTTTACAAAATTAATTAGCAAAAAATATGTTTTTTTTCTGACATTAGATATCAATTTTAAATCTTAAGACAATGTTTTTTCAAGTATTTCAATGTTGTTTTGAAATCTAAAAAATGTCGAAATTTTGACATTATTCAGCACTTTTACACAACATATCTTACAATGTTATGAGCTAAAAAATATGCATTTTCATGAATTTAAGATCAATTTTATCCTCAAAAACAAACGTTTTTTTCAAGTATTTAATGCATTTTTTTGAAGCCTTTAAAAAATGTCAAAATGTGACATTATTCAGCACTTTTACACAACTATATTTTATAATATTGAGAGCTTAAATATGTATTTTTCATGAAATTTTATGTATCAATTATATTCTTAAAAAACTAAGTTTTTCAGTGTTTTTTAATGTATTTTTGAATGGCTAAAAAATGTCAAAATTGGCATTATTCAGCCCTTTTTTTGATAGAGAATTCAAATGTGGTATTATAGTTGTTATTGGTTAGGAAATTTCTATTTTTAAACTACTGTAAGCTTATAATAGGAGTTTGTGAGAACTCTAATATGTGGATACAATTGTATATTATACTTGTTTTACATGTTTCTTGTTAATTTTTGTGTTATAGTCATTAATAGAAGAAATTTTAACCTTATGATAATGCTTTTATCCCTCAAATGTGTTTCTTTTCAATGATTTTAGCAATTATCGGTGTATATTAGCTGTTTATCAACAAATGGAAGGTATACCTATCCTTTTTTTAGAATAATTTGCACTATAAGTAGCTTACCTTACAGTAAGCTAATAAATAGAATAGTAATAGGTGTATTGATTGTTATATAACGTATATTGCACGCGTTTTTCATAGTTCTTGTAAAACTGTAGCGTTATTGTATATATACAAGTAGTTTTACTTTATCATATTTTCTATAGAACCCATAAAATGTTGTGTTTTCAATATATTAGCTAGTTATCGTTTGATATATATCTAGCGTTTTTCCTACAAATTGGAAGTATAAAATCCTCTTTTTAGAATATTTCACCTATAAGTCGCTTGTATTACATAAAGCTATTAAATCGAGAGAGTAAGAGGTTTTATTTATTGTGATATAACTGTTATTGCAAGCGTTTTTCCATAGTTTCTTTGTAAACTGAAGCGTTTATTGTATATATACAAGTAGTTTTACTTTCAAATTGTTTTTTAAACCCATAAAAGGTAGTGTTGTCAATTTATTCTAGCTAGTTATCGGTGATATATAGGCTGTTTTTTTTCCTACAAATTGAGTACTACAAATCCTCTTTTTAGAATAATTTGCAGACCTATAAGTAGCTTACATTACATAAGCTATGAATAAAAGAGTAGAGGTTATTACAATTGTGATATAACGGTATATTGGCAAGCGTTTTTCATAGTTTTCTTGTAAAAGTGTAGCGTTATTGTATATATACAAATTAGTTTTTTACTTATTCATTATTTGCTATACCCACCCATAAAATGTAGTTTTTCAATGAATATTAGCTTAGTTATCCGGTGACAATAGCTGTTTTTTCCTACAAATTGAAGTAATAAAATCCTCTTTTTAGAGTAAGGATGCACCTATAAGTAGCTTACATTACATTAAGCTAATAAATTGAAGAGTAACGAGTTATTTATTTTGGTGATATAACGGTATTATTTGCAGCATTTTTTCCATAAGTTTCTTGTAAACCATTAACGTTATTGTATATATACGAAGTAGTTTTACTTTATCATATTGCTATAAACCCCTCAATGTAGTGTTTTTTCAAATGATATTAAACTAGTTATCCGTGATATATAAACCTTGGGGGGTTTTCCTATAAATTGAAGTATAAAAATCCCCTTTTTAAAATAATTTGCACATATAAGTAGCTTACATTACATTTACGCTATTTAAATAGCAGAGTAATAGGTTATTTTATTGTGATATAACTGTATATTGCAGGCGTTTTTCATAGTTTTCTTGTAAACTGTAGCGTTATTGTCTATATACAAGTAGTTTACTTATCATATTTCTATAAACCCTAATGTAGTGTTTTTCCATGAGATTGCTAGTTATCGGTGATATATAACTGTTTTCCTACAAATTGAAGTAGAAAAATCCCTCTTTTTAAGAAATAATTTGCACCTATAAGTAGCTTACTTACATTAAGCTATTTAAATAAAGAGTAATATGTTTTTTATTGTGATTATAACGGTATATTGACAAGTGTTTTTTATAGTTTCTGTAAACTGTAGCGTGTTTGCATATATACAAGTAGTTTTTACTTATCATATGGCCGTATAAACCCTTAAAATGTAGTGTTTTTCAATGATTTTAGCTAGTTAATCAGTGAAGAGTTGTTTTTTTTCTACACATTGAAGTATATTTTTTTATACTGTACTAAATAGCTTTTGATATTTGCTACAACTATATTTTACAATTAATAGCTAGAGATATGTAATTGATCATGGAAATTTAGATTTCAATTTTAATCTGAAAACAATGTTTTTTCAAGTATTGTAATGTTTTTTTGAAAGGCTAAAAAATGTCGAAATTTGACTTCTTCAGCACTTTTCCACAGACTATATTTTTTTACAATGTCATGAGCTAAACTACTGCATTTTCATGAAATTTAGGTATCATTTTTTAATCCTAAAACAACATTTTTTCAAGTATTTTAATGCATTTTTGAAAGCCTTAAAAAGTCACATTTTTGGGCTTTATTCAGCACTTTTACACAACAATATTTATAATATTAAGAGCTTAAAATATGTCTTTTTCATGAGATTTATGTATCACTTATATTCTTAAAAAACTACGTTTTTTTCAAGTGTTTTAATGTTATTTTTTTGAATGGCTAAAAAATGTCAAAAATTGGCATTATTCAGAGCCCTTTTGTTTGAATAAGAGAATTCAAAATGTGGTATTATAGTTTTATTGGTTAGAAATTTCTATTTTAAACGTACTGTAGCTTATAGGAGTTTGAGACTCTCATATTGTGGATCCAATTTGTATATTATACTGGTTTACTATTTGTCTTGTTAATTTTGTGTTATATCCATTAATAGAAGAAATTTACGCTTATGATAATGCTTTATACCCTCAAATGTGTTCTTTTCAATTGATTTTACAAGTTATCGTGATATATAGCTGTTTATCAACAAATGGAAGTATACTTAATCCTTTTTTTTAGAATAATTTGCACCTATAAGTAGCTTCATTAACATTAAGCTAATAAATAGAAGAGTCTAGGTTATTGATTGTTATATAACGGTATATTGCAATCGTTTTTTCATAGTTTCTTGTAAACTGTAGCGTTATTGTATATATACAAGTAGTTTTATACTTATCATATTGCTATAGACCCATAAAATGTGTGTTTTCAATGATATTTGCTAGTTATCGTTGATATATGCTAGCTGTTTTCCTACCAAATGGAAGTATAAAATCCCTCTTTTTAGAATAATTGGCACCTATAGTGCTTGTATTACATAAAGCTATTAATAGAAGAGTAAGAGGTTGTTTTTTAATTTATTGTGCTATAACTGTATATTGCAACTTTTTCATAGTTTCTTGTAAACTGAAAGCGTTATTTTCTATATACACGTAGTTTTACTTATCAAATTGTGTTTTAAACCATAAAGATTGTAGTGTTTGTCAAATTATTTTAGCTAGTTATCGGTGATATATACTGTTTTCCCTACAAATTGAAGTATAACATCCTCGTTTTTAGAAAATTTGCACCTATAAGTAGTCTTACTTACCTTAAGCTATAAATAAAAGAGTAGAGGTTATTAATTGTGATATAACGGTATATTGCAAGCGTTTTTCATAGTTTCTTGTAAAGTGTAGCGTTTATTGATATATACAAGTAGTTTTACTTATCATATTGCTATAAACCCATAATGTAGTGTTTCAATGATATTGCTAGCTATCGGTGACATATAGCTGTTTTCTACAAATTGAAGTATAAATCCTCTTTTTAGAGTAAGATGCACGCGTATAATAGCTTACTTACATTAACTAATAAATTGAAGAGTAAGAGGTTATTTTTTGATATACGGTATAATTGCACGCATTTTTCATAGTTTTCTTGTAACTGTAACAGTTATTGTATATATACAAGTAGTTTTTACTTATCATATTGCTATAAAACCCATAAAATGGTAGTGTTTCAATTATATAACTAGTTACTCGGTGATATATAACTGTTTTCCTATAATGACGTATAGAAATACCCTTTTTAACATAATTTGTCACATATAATTAGCTTACATTACATTAGCTTTAATAGACGAGTATATGTTATTCATTTGATATAACGGTATATCAGGCGTTTTTCATAGTTTCTTGTAAACTGTAGCGTTTTGTATATATACACGTAGTTTACTTATCTATTGCTCTAACCATAAAATGTAGTGTTTCAATGATATTAGCTTATTTTCGGTGATATATAACTGTTTTCCTACAAATTGAAGTAGAAAAATCCCTCTTTTAAGACAATTTGCACCTATAAGTACTTACATTACTTAAGCTATTAAAGAGAAGGTAAGAGTTATTTATTGTGATATAACGGTATATTGCAAGTGTTTTTTATAGGTTTCTTGTAAACTGTAGGCGTTATTGCATATATACAAGTAGTTTTACTTATCATTGGCTATAACCCTAAAATGTAGTGTTTTCAATGATTTAAGCTAGTTATCAGTGAAGAGTTGTTTTTTCTACAAATTGAAGGGAATATTTCTTTTATATCTGTATCTAAAATAGCTGTGATATTTGCTAGAACTATATTTTACAAATTTAATATCTAGAGATATGTATGAAATCATGAATTTTAGTATTTCAATTAATCTGAAACAAGGTTTTTTCAAGTATTGTACTGTTTTTTGAAGGCTAAAAGTCGAAATTTGACATTATTCAGAGCACTTTTACACACTATATTTTACATGGTAATGATCTAAAAAATATGCATTTTCATGAAATTTTAGGTATCAATTTAATCCTGAAAAACAACTTTTTTCAAGTATTTAATGCATTTTGAAAGCCTAAAAATGTCCAACATTTGGCTTTTATTCAGCAGCTTTACACACATATTTTATAATATTAACCTTAAAATATTTATTCTTTCATGAAATTTATGTATCAATTTTAATCATAAAAACACGTTTTTTCAAGTGTTTTTAAATGCATTTTTGAATGGCTAAAAAAATGTCGAAATTGACATATTCAGCCCTTTTTTTGAGAGAGAAATTCAAAATGTGGTTATTATAGTTTGGTTCTCGTTAGAAAATTTCTATTTACACTACTGTAGCTTATATGAGGAGTTTGAGACCTCATATTGTTGATACTTGTATATTAATACGTGTTTTTTCAAAAAAGTTTCTTGTTATTGTTGTGTTTATATCATTAATAGAAGGAATATACTAATGATAATGCTTTATACCCTGCAAATGTGAACTTTTTCCAATGATTTTAGCTATTATCGGTGATATATAGCTGTTTTTCCTACAATTGAAGTATAAAATCCTCTTTTAGAGTAAGCGATGCACCGATAATGCTACATTACATTAAGCTAATAAATAGAAGAGTACATAGGTTTTTATTTGTTATAAGCGAGAATAACGGTATATTGCCAGCGTTTTTCATAGTTTTCCTTGTAAACGGTAGCGTTGATTGTATATATACCGTAGTTTTTACTATCATATTGCTATACACCCATAAAATGTGTGTTTTGCAATGATATTAGCTAGTTTATCGGTAATATATAGCTGTTTTCCTACAAATTGAAGTATTAAATCCTCTTTTAGAATAATTTGCCCTAATAATAGCTTACATTACATTAGCTATTAAATATAAGAGTAAGAGGTTATTTATTGTGATATAACGGTATATTGCAAGCGTTTTTCATAGTTTCTTGTAAACTGTAAACGTTATTGTATATATACAAGTATTTACTTATCATTTGGCTAGAAAACCCATTAAATGTAGTGTTTTAAATGATATTAGCTATTATCGGTGATATATAGCTGTTTTCCTATAAATTGAAGTATAAAATCCTCTTTTAGAATCTTTGCACCTATAATAGTTCATTACATTAAGCTATTATATATTAAAGTAATAGGTTATTTAGTGTGATATAATGTATAATTGCAATCGTTTTTTCATAGTTTCTTGTAAACTGTAGCGTTATTGTATATATACAAAGTATTTTTACTTATCTAATTGCTATAAACCCATAAAATGTTATGTTTTCAATGATATTAGCTTAGTTTCGGTGATATATAGCTGTTTTCCTACACATTGAAGTATAAACTCCTCTTTTTAGAGTAAGATGCATCATAGAGTACTTACATTACATTAAGCTAATAAATAAAGAGTAAAGAGGTTATTATTTGTGATTAACTGTATAGTTGCAAGCGTTTTTTCATAGTTCTTGTAAACTGTAACGTTATTGTAATATCCAAGTAGTTTTACTAATCATATTGCTATAAACCCCTAAAAATGTAGTGTTTTCAAATGATCTTACTAGTTTATATGTGATATATAGCTGTTTTCCCTACAAATTGAGTATAAAAATACTCTTTTTAATAATTGCACCTATAAGTAGCTTACATTACATTAAGCTAATAATTGAGGAGTATAGGTTTATTTATTGTGATATAATGGGATAATTGCAACGTTTTTTCATAGTTTCTTGTAAACTGTAGCGTTATTGTATATATACAAGTAGTTTTACTTATCATATGGCTATAAAACCCTATAAAATGTAGTGTTTTTCGATGATTGTAGCTAGTTATCATGAAGATTTGTTGTTTTCTACAAATTGAAGTATATTCTTTACATATTAGCTAAATAGCTTTTGTGATATTGCTACAACTATATTTTACAAAATTATAGCTAAAAATATGTATTTTTCATGATTTAGATATCATTTTAATCTTAGGACAATGTTTTTTTCAAGTAGTTCATGTTTTTTTGAAAGGCTAAAAATGGTCGAAATTGACATTATTCAGCACTTTTTACACAACTATATCTATACAATGTTATGAGCGTAAAAATATGCATTTTCTGAAATTTTAAGTATCATTTTAATCCTCAAAACCTACGTTTTTTCATGTATTTAATGCATTTTTGAAAGCCTTAAAAATGTCACAATTTGACATTATTCAGCACTTTACACACTATATTTTATAATATTAGAGCTTAAAATATGTATTTTTCATGAAATTTAGGTATCATTTTATTTTTAAAAAAACTTTTTCAGTGTTTTTAAATGTATTTTTGAATGTCTAAAAGAAGTCGAAAATTGGCATTATTCAGCCCCTTTTTTGGATAGAGAAATTCAAAATGTGGTATTATAGTTGTTTTCGTTAGAAAGTTCTATTTTAAACTACTGTAAGCTTATAATAGGAGTTTGAAGACTCTATATTGTGATACAATTGTAATGTATACGTGTTTTTTCATAGTTTTCTTGTTAATTGTTGTGTTAATATAATTAATAGAAGGAATTTTACCTTATGATAATCTTTATACCCTCAAATGTGTTCTTTTTCAATGATTTTAGCTAGTTATCGGTGATATATCTTTGTTTTCCTACAAATTTGAAGTATACAATCACTTTTTTTGAGAATAATTTGCACCTATAAGTCGCTTCATTACATTTAGCTAATACATAGAAGAGTAATAGGTTTATTTATTTTATATAACGGTATATTGCCAGCGTTTTTCTAGTTTCTTGTAAGCTGTAGCGTTATTGGTATATATACAAGTAGTTTATTTTACTTATCATATTGCTAACACCTATACAATGTTGTTTTGCAATGCTATTAGCTAGTTATCGGTGATATATAGCTGTTTTCCTAACAAAATTACGTATAAATCCTACTTTTTAGAATAATTTGCACCCTATAAGTAGCTTACATTACATAAAGCTATTAAATAGAAGAGTAAGAGGTTATTTATTGTGATATAACTGTATATTGCAGCGTTTTTCATAGTTTCTTGTAAACGTTAGGCGTTATTGTATATATACAGGTATTTTACTTATCATATTGCTATAAACCCATAAAATGTAGTGTTTTTAATGATATTAGCTAATTTATTGGTGATATATACGCTGTCTTCCTAATTGAAGTATAGAAATCCTCTTTTTAGAATAATTGCACGCTATAAGTAGTCTTACAT
This sequence comes from Chionoecetes opilio, assembly GCA_016584305.1. Taxonomy (NCBI): domain Eukaryota; kingdom Metazoa; phylum Arthropoda; class Malacostraca; order Decapoda; family Majidae; genus Chionoecetes; species Chionoecetes opilio. The sequence continues at coordinate 17,394 of JACEEZ010008570.1, forward strand.
TACAATAATCTATTAAATATAAGAGTAAGAGGTTATTTATTGTGATATACCGGTATATTGCAAGCGTTTTCAGAGTTTCTTGTAAACTGTAACGTTATTGTATATATACAAGTAGTTTTTTACTTATCATATTGCTATAAACCCATAAAATGTTGTGTTTTTCAATGATATAGCTAGTTATCGTGATATATACTGTTTTCCTACAAATTGAAGTATAAATCCTCTTTTAGAATAATTTGCACCTATATGTAGCTTACATTACAATAAGCTATTAAATAGAAGAGTAAGAGGTTATTTATTGTGATATAACTGTTATTGCAAGACGTTTTCATTGTTTCTTCAAACTGTAGCTGTAATTGTATATATAAAAGTATTTTATTTATCAGATTGCTATAACCCATAAAATGTAGTGTGTTTTCAATGATATGCTAGTTATCGGGGATCTATAGCGGTTTTCCTAACAAATGAGTATAAAATCCTCTTTTAAAATATTTGCACCCTATAATGTAGCTTACAAAAGTAGCTAATAAATAGAAGAAGTAAATAGGTTATTTATTGTGGGATATAACGATATATTGAAAGCGTTTTTCATAGTTTCCATGTAACTGAAGCGTTATTGTATATATACAAGTTAAAGTTTACTTATCATATTGCTATAACGCCATAAAATTGTAGTGTTTTTCCATGAATATTAGCTGTTATCGGTGATTATAGCTGTTTTTCCTACAAAATTGATGCATAAAAATCTCTTTTAGATAATTTGCACCTATAAGTACTTACATTACATTTAAGGTATTAAATATAAAGTAAAGGTTATTATTGTTATTAACGGTATATTGCAAGTGTTTTCCTATTTCTTGTAAACTGTATCCCGCGTTATTGTAATATATACAAGTAAGTTTTTACTTATCATATTGCTATAACCCATAAAATGTCGTGTTTTCAATGATATTAGCTAGTTAATCGTGATATATAGCTGTTTTCCTACAAATTGAAGTATAAAATCCTCTTTTCGAGTAAGATGCACCTATAAGTAGCTTAACATTACATTAAGCTAAATAAATTGAAGAGGTAAGAGGTTATTTATTGTGATCTAACGGTATATTGCAAGCATTTTTCATAGTTTCTTGTAACTGTAACGTTATTGTATATATACAAGTGTTTACTTATATATTGCTATAAACCCATAAAATGGTTAGTGTTTTCAATGATATTAACTAGTTTTCGGTGATATATAACTGTTTCCCTATAATTGAAGTATAAAAATCCCTCTTTTTTAATAATTTGCACATATAAGTAGCTTACATTCATTAATCTATTAAATAGAAGAGTAATAGGTTATTTATTGTGATATAACGGTATATTGTCAGCGTTTTTCATAGTTTCTTGTAAACTGTTAGCGTTATTTGTATATATACAAGTAGTTTACTTATCTTGTTGCTATAAATACCTCCATAAAAATGTAGTGTTTTAAAGATTATTGCTAGTTTCGGGTATATAAACTGTTTTCCCTCAAATTGAGGTAAAAACCTCTTTTAAAAAAAAATTTGCCCCTATAAGTAGTTTTACATTACATAAGATTAAATAGAAGAGTAAGAGTTTATTTATTGTGATATAAGGGTATATTGAAATGTTTTTCATGTTTCTTGAAAAACTGTAGCGTTTTTGTAAATCAAGATTTATTATCATATGGCAAACCCTTTAAAAGTAGTTTTTAAATGATTTTAGCTATTACAGTGAAGAGTTTTTTTTCTACAAATTGAAGTTATTTTTTTTATAATTAGCTAAATAGTTTTTTGATTTTTGCTAAAAATTTTACAAAACTAAAGAAAAAAATAGTATTTTTTCTGAAAATTTAGATATAAATTTTTAATCTTAAGACAATGTTTTTTAAATATTAAAATTTTTTTTAAAAGGGGCAAAAAAATGTCGAAATTTGAATTATTTAGCATTTTTTACAAACTATTCTTCAATGTTATAGCAAAAAATAGCTTTTTTCATAAAATTTTAAGTATAAATTTTTAACCTCAAACAACTTTTTTTCAAGTTTTAATGCTTTTTTGAAAGCCTTAAAATGTAAAAATTTGACATTATTCAGCACTTTTACACAACTATTTTTATAAATTAAGACTTAAAATATGTTTTTTTTCATAAAATTATGTATAAATTTTTATTCTTAAAAAACGTTTTTTCAAGTGTTTAATGTTTTTGAATGCAAAAAAAATTTCGAAAAATTGCATTTTTCACCCTTTTTTGATAGGAAATTCAAAATGTGGTTTATAGTTTTTTTCCCGTTAAAAAAATTTCTTTTTAAACTACTGTAAGCTTAGAATAGGATTTTGAGACTCTATTGTGATACTTTGTATATTATATGTTTTTATAGTTCTTTTTAAATTGTTGTGTTTTAATTAAAGAAGGAATTTACCTTATGTAATGCTTTATCCCTCAAAATTGTTTTTTTCAATGTTTTAGCTATTTATCGGTGATATAAGCTGTTTTCCTAAAAATTTGAAGATAAAATCCTTTTTTTTAGAATAATTTGCACCTGAAAGTAGCTTCATTACATAAAGCATATAAATAAAAGAAAAGGGTTATTTTTTGTGATATAACGTATTTTGCAAGCGTTTTTCATAGTTTCTTGAAAACTGTGGGTTTTGTATATATAAAAGATTTTTCTTATCATATTGCTAAAAACCTTTAAAAATGTTGTGTTTTCAATGAATTACAGTTTTTGGTGATATATAGCTTTTTTCCCCTAATGTGAATATAAAGTTCCTTTTTAGAATTTTTGCACCTATAAGTAGCTTACATTACTTACGCTATTAAATAAAAGAGTAAGAGGTTTTTTATTGTGAAATAACTGATTTGAAAGCGTTTTTCATTTTTCTTGTAAACGTAGCGTTATTGATTATAAAAGTATTTTTACTTACTATTGTAAAACCAAAATGTAGTGTTTTTAAATGAATTAGGTAGTTATCGGTGATATTGTGTTTTCCTACAAACGAAGCATAAAATCCTCTTTTAAAAAACTTTGCACCTAAAAGTAGTTTACATTACTTTTAAGCTAAAAATAGAAGAGAAATGGGTTTTATTGGATAAATGTATATTGCAAGCTTTTTTCATATTTTCTTGTAACTGAGCGTTTTTGTATATATACAATAGTTTAGTATTATGCTCTAAAACCAAAAAATGAGTTTTTTTTAAATGTGTTAGCTATTTATCGGTGAATAAAAACTTTTTTTCCTAAAATTGGGGTATAAAATCCTTTTTTAAAGAAAAATTTGCACCTATAAGTACTTACTTACTTTAAAAGCTAATAATTGAGGAGTAATGGGTTTTATTTTTTGTGATATAAGGGGAATTTTGCAGTTTTTTTCTATTTTTTCTGAAAAACTGAGGTATTGTATTATACATGTTTTACTTAACATTTGCTATAACCCCTTAAAATGTAGTTTTTAAAGTTTTTAGTAGTTATAGTGAAGATGTTTTTTTTTTCTAAAAATTTGAAGTATATTTTTAAAATTGTGCAAAATGCTTTGGATTTTTGCAAACTATATTTAAAAAAATTAATAGCTAAAAATTGTACTTTTTCATGAAATTTAGATATAAATTTTGAATCTTAAAAAATTTTTTTTCAGTTTTAATTTTTTTTTTGGGGCTAAAAATTTCAAAATTTGACTTTTTTCGCACCTTTTACAAAAAATATATTTCACAAGTTAGAGCAAAAAAATTTTTGCTTTTCATAAAATTAGGTATAAATTTTAACCAAAAAAACAACGTTTTTTGGGTTTTTAATGCATTCTAAAAGCCTTATAAATGTCAAATTTGACATTTTTCAGCACTTTTACAAAAATTATTTTATAATATAAAGCTTAAAAAAAAATTTTTCATGAAATTATGTATCAATTTATTAAAAAAAAAAAACTTTTTTTAAAGGGTTTTAATGTTTTTTTGAAGGGCAAAAAAAATGTGGAAAATTGACTTTATTAAGCCTTTTTTTGTGGGAAAAAATTCAAATGTGGTATTAAGCTGTTTTGTTAGAAATTTTTTTTTTAAACTCTGTAAGCTTATAATAGGAGTTGAGACTCTTATTGTATAAAATTGTTATTATACGGTTTTTCAAAGTTTTTTTTAATTGTTGTGTTATCATTATAGAAGGAATATACCTTATGATAATGTTTTACCCTCAAATGTGTTTTTTTGAATGTTTTTAGTAGTTATCGGTGTATATACTTTTTCCTACAAATTGAATAAAAACCCTTTTTTTTAGAATTTTTGCCCCTATAAGTAGTTTAATTACATTAAGCTAATAAATAGAAGAGTAATATGTTATTTTTTGTTATATAAGGGTATTTTGCTAGGTTTTCATATTTTTCTGAAAACGTGCTTTATTTGTATATATACAAGTAGTTTTATTCTATTGCATAAACCCTAAAAAAATGTTGTGTTTTCATGATTTTAGCTATTTATGGGTGATATAAGCTTTTTTTCCCAAAAAATTAAGAAAAAAATCTTTTTTTAGAATAATTTGCCCCTTAAGAATTACTTTACTTTAAGCTTTTAAAATAAGAGAAAGAGGTTTTTATTGTGATAAAAAGGGATTTTTGCGCTTTTTTTCATATTTTCTTGAAAACCGTAACTTTTGTTTATACAAGTATTTTACTTATCATATTGCAAAAACCCATAAAATGTAGTGTTTAAATGATATTAGCTATTATCTTTGATATATAGCTGTTTTCCGATAAATTGAAGTATAAAACCTTTTTTTTAGAATAATTTGCACATAAGTAGGTTAAATACTTTAAGCTATTATATAAAAAGAAAAGGTTATTTAGTGTGATTAACTGTATATTGAACTTTTTTTAAAGTTTCTTGTAAACTGTGCTTATTGTATATATACAAGTATTTTTACTTATCTATTGCTATAAACCCATAAAATGTGTTTTTCAATGATTTTAGCTAGTTATCGGTGTATAAGCTGTTTTCCTCAAAGGAATATAAAACCTCTTTTTAGAGTAGATGCACCTTAAGTACTTCATTACTTTAAGCAAATAAATAAAAGAGAAAGAGGTATTTTTTTGTGATATAAGGATATTGCGGGGGTTTTTCATAGTTTCTTGTAAACTGTAACGTTATTGTATTATCAGTAGTTTTACTTCATATTGCTAAAACCCCATAAAATGTAGTGTTTTCAAGATATTCATTTAAATCGGGATAAAAAGCTTTTTCCCCTAAAAACGGAGATAAAACCCTTTTTTAAAATAATTTGCACCTAAAAGTGTTTACATTACTTTAAGCAAAAAAAATTGGGGAGTAATAGGTTATTTTTGGGAAAAAATTTAATGGATATTGCAAGCGTTTTTCATAGTTTTTGAAAAACTGAGGTTATTGTATTATACAAGTAGTTTTAATAATCAATTGCTAAAAAAACCATAAAAGTAGTTTTCAATGATATTACTAGTTATCAGTGAAGAGTTTTTTTTTCTAAAAATTGATGTATTTTCTTTAATATGAGCTAAAATAGCTTTGGATATTGCTAAAAACTATTTTACAAATTTAATTAAAAAATATGTATTTTTTCATGAAATTTAATATAAAATTTTAATTTTAAAAACAATTTTTTTTTCAAGTTTTTAAATGGTTTTTTAAACTAATAAGTCGAAATAGCATTATTCAGCATTTTTTACACAACTATTTTTTAAAATGTTATGAGCAAAAAAATATGTTTTTCATGAAATTTAAGTACAATTTAACCCTATAACACTTTTTTAAGTTTTTTAATGCTTTTTTAAAAAGCTTAAAAAAATGTAAAAATTTGACTTTTATTCAGCATTTTTACACAACTATATTTATAATTTAAGATTTAAAAATGTTTTTTTTCATAAAATTTATGTAAAATTTTATTCATCAAAAAAAACGTTTTTTCAAGTTTTTTAAAGTTTTTTTTGGAGGGCTAAAAAATTTCAAAAATTGACATTTTCACCCCTTTTTTTTGATAGAGAAATTCAAATGTGGTATAAGTTGTTTCGTTAGAAATTTTATTTTAAATACCCCAAAGTTATAATAGGATTTGATACCTATTTTGGATACAATTGTATAATATTTTTTTATAGTTTTTTTTAAATTGTTGGTTATATCTTTTTAATAAAGGGAAATTTTATTATGAAAATGCTTTATACCCTCAAAATGGTTCCTTTTTAAATTTTTTTAGCTATTTAGGGTGTAAAAGTGTTTTCCTACAAATTGAGGTATACAACCCTTTTTTTTAAAATAATTTGCACCTATAAGTAGTTTTACATTACTTTAAGCTAATAAATAGAAGAGTAATGGGTTTTTTTTGTTATATAACGGTATATTCCCCAGGTTTTTCATAGTTTCTTGTAAGCTGAGCGTTATTGTTATTTTAACGTAGTTTACTATCATTTTGCTAAAACCTAAAAAATGTTGTTTTTGAAGTATTATAGTTATCGGGATATATAGCTTTTTTCCTAAAAATTTAAAGAAAAAACCCTCTTTTAAATAATTTGCCCCTTAAGTAGTTACATTACATTAAGCTAAAAATAAAAGAGTAATGGGTTATTTTTTGATATAACGTATATTGCAAGCTTTTTTTCATAGTTTTTTGAAAACTGTAGGTTTTTGAATATACAAGTAGTTTACTTTCATATGCAAAAAACCCTTAAAAGTAGTTTTCAATGATTTTAGCTAGTTATCGGGATAATAGCTTTTTTTCTAAAAATTTAAAGTTAAAACCCTTTTTTTTTTAGAATAATTTGACCTAAATATTACATTACAATAAGCTTTAAATATAAGAGAAAGAGGTTATTTTTTTTGTTATAAGGTATATTGCAAGCGTTTTTCTATTTTTCTGAAACGTAACGTTTTTGTATAATACAAGTATTTTTACTTTCTATTGCTATAAACCAAAAAATGTTGTTTTTCAATGAATTAGCTAGTTATCGGGATATAAGCTTTTTTCCTAAAAATTGAAGTAAAAAAATCCATTTTTTAGAATAATTGCCCCTATATGTAGTTTAATTCAATAACTATTAAAAGAAGGAAAGGGGTTTATTTATTGGATATAACTGTAATTGCAACTTTTTTCATTGTTTCTTGAAAACTGTAGCTGTATTGTATATTAAAGAAATTTTTATTTATCATATTGCTAAAACCCCATAAAATGTAGTGTTTTAAATGATATTAGCTATTTTCGGTGAATATAGCTGTTTCCTACAAATTGGAGAAAAAACCCTCTTTTAAAATAATTTGCCCAAAAGTAGTTACATTACATTAGCTAATAATAGAAGAGAAAATAGGTTATTATTGTAATAAGATATATTGATAGCTTTTTTTTCATAGTTTTGAAACGTGGGTTATTGATTAACAAGTAGTTTTACTTACAATGTAAAAAAACCCAAAAAAATGAGTGTTTTCAATGATATTAGCTTTGCGGTGTTTAATAGCGTTTTCCTACAAATTGATGTAAAAAACCCTTTTTTTAGAAAAATTTGCACCTATAAGTAGTTACTTACTTAAGCTATTAAATAAAAGGTAGATTTATTTATTGTGAATAACGGATTTTGCAAGGGGGTTTTTCATAGTTTTTGTAAACGTAGGGGTTATTGTTATATAAAAGTATTTATTACTTTTCTAAAAAACATAAAATGTAGTTTTTTCAAGATTTTAGCTAGTTATCGGGATAATACGTTTTCCTAAAAATTGAAGAAAAAACTTTTTTAAGAAAAATTTGCCCCTATAAGTAGCTACATACATTAAGCTATTAAATAGAAGAGTAAGGGGTTATTTTTTGTAAATTAAAACGGTATATGCAAGTTTTTTTTAAGTTTTTGAAAACTGTACGTTTTTGTATAATAAAAGTTTTTATTATCTAGGCTATAAACCCTTAAAATGTAGTGTTTTAAAGATTTAATTTAGTTATCAGTGAAGAGGTTTTTTTCCTACAAATTAAAAGTATATTTTTTTATATATTAGCTAAATAGCTTTTGATATTTGCTACAACAATTTTACAAAATAATAGCAAAAAAATTGTTTTTCTTATGAAATTTAGATATCAATTTTAATTTTAAAAAATTTTTTTAAAAGTATTTCAATTTTTTTTTAAAGGCTAAAAATGTCAAAATTTGCTTTTATTAGCATTTTTACACAACTATTTACAATTATGAGAAAAAATATTTTTTCATAAAATTTTAATATCAATTTTAATCCTCAAAACAACTTTTTTTTCAAGTATTTAATGCTTTTTGAAACCCTTTAAAAAATGTAAAAATTTGACATTTTTCAGCACTTTTCCCAAAAACAAAATTTTATAATTTTAAGGTTTAAAAAATGTATTTTTCAAAAATTTTATGTATCAATTTTATTCTTAAAAAAAACTTTTTTTAAAAGTTTTTTAATGAATTTTTGAAGGCTAAAAAATGTCAAATTTTGGCATTATTCTCCTTTTTTTGATAAGAATTCAAAAGTGGTATTATGTTTTTCGTTGGAAATTCTTTTTTAAACTCTGTAAGTTTAGAATAGGAGTTTGAAAATCTTTATTTGAACTTTTGTATATTTACGGTTTTTCTGGGTTTTTTGTTAATTTTTGTGTTTATAATTAATAGAAGGAATTTACCTTTTATGATAATGTTTAAACCCCTAAAAAATGTTTTTTTCAAGTTTTAGCTAGTTACGGTGTATATAGCTGTTTCCACAAATTAAAGTATAAAACCTTTTTTTAAAATAATTTGCCCCATAAGTAGTTTAATTACATTAAGCATAAAAATAGAAGAGAAATAGGTTTTTATTTTTATAAAACGGTATTTGCATGCGTTTTTCATAGTTTCTTGTAAACTGTAGCGTTATTGTATATAACAAGATTTTTTATTTCATTTGTTTAAAACCCTAAAATTAGTTTTTTTAAATTTTATTAATTATGGTGATATAGCTTTTTTCCTAAAAATTGAAGTATAAAATCCTTTTTAGAATAATTGCCCTATAAGTAGCTTACATTAAATAAGTATTAAATAAAAGAGAAAGAGGTTTTTATTGTATATAACGGATATTGAAAAGCTTTTTTCATATTTTTCTTAAAAACTGAACGTTATTGATTTAAAAGTATTTTTTATTTATAAATTTTCTAAAACCCCCAAAAAAATGTACGTTTTCAATGTTTTTAGCAAGTTATGGGTGTATATAGCTTTTTTCCTACAAATGGAAGTAAAAAAACCCTTTTTTTAAAAAAATTTGCACTATAGTAGCTTAATTAAAATAAGCTTTTAAATAGAAAGAAGAGGTTATTTATTGTGATAAAACTGTATATTGCAAGCTTTTTTCATTGTTTCTTGAAACTGTAGTGTATTGTATATAAAAAAAGAATTTTATTACTATGCTAAAAAACCCATAAAATGTATTTTTTCAATGATATTAGCTATTTATCGGTGTATATAGGTTTTCCTAAAATTGGAGTAAAAAATCCTTTTTTTTAAAAAAATTTGAACCTATAAGTGTTTACATTACATTAGCTAAAAAATAAAAGATATAGGTTATTTTTTGTGAAAAACGATTTGATAGCGTTTTTCATAGTTTCTTGAAAAAGTAGCGTTTTGTATTATACAAGTAGTTTTACTTATAAAATTTGCTATAAACCCCATAAAATGTAGTGTTTTCAATGATATTAGAGTTGTCGGTGTTTATAGCTGTTTCTAAAAATGATGTATAAAATCCTCTTTTTGAATAATTTTGCACTAAAAGTAGCTTACATTCTTAAGCTATAAAAAAAAAAGAGAAAGAGGTTTTTAAATTGTGATAAACGGTATATTGAAAACGTTTTTCATATTTTTCTTGAAACGTGCTTTTTAGGGTATATTAAAAAGTATTTTTACTTTCTATTGCTATAAACCTAAAATGAGGTTTTCAAGTTTTCTATTATCGGTGATATTAGCTTTTTTTCCTACAAATTGAAGTATAAATCCTCTTATTAGAGAAAGATGCCCTATAAGTAGTTAATTACATTAGTAATAAATTGAGGAGTAGAGGTTTTTTTGTGATAAAACGGTATATTGAAATTTTTCATAGTTTCTTGAAAACTGAAACTTTTATTTTTTAATAAAAAAGTATTTTTTACTATCATATGCTATAAACCCAAAAAAATGTAGGTTTTAAATTATTTTAACTATTACGGGATATATAACGTTTTCCAAAATTGAAGTATAAAACCCTCTTTTTAAAATAATTTGCACAATAAGTAGTTTTTAAAAATTTACATTAAGCTTTTAAAATAGAAGAGAAATAGGTTATTTTTGTAATAAGGTATATTGCAAGGTTTTAATTTTCTTGTAAACTGTGCGTTTTTGTATATATACAAGTAGTTTACTTATCATATTGCTATAAACTCAAAAAATGTAGTGTTTTCAATGATATTAGCTAGTTATCGGGATATATAACGGTTTTCCTACAAATTGAGGTATATAATCCTTTTTTTAAAAAAAATTTTGCCCCTAAAAGTACTTACTTTTACTTTAAAGCTTTTAAATAGAAGAGTAAGGGGTTTATTATTGTGATATAAGGGTTATTGAAAGTTTTTTTCATAGTTTCTTGTAAACTGTAGCGTATTGTATATATCAAGTATTTTTATTATCTATGGCTAAAAAACCCTTTAAAAATTTTAGTGTTTTCAATGTTTTTAGCTAGTTACGTGAAGATTTTTTTTTTCTAAAAATTAAAGTATATTTCTTTATAAGTAGCAAAAGCTTTTGATATTTGCTAAAACTAATTTTAAAAAATTAATAGCTAAAAATATGTATTTCTTATGAAATTAGTATAAATTTTAATTTTAAGAAAATGTTTTTTCAAGTATTCAATTTTTTTTGAAAGGCAAAAAAAAATGCAAATTTGACTTTATTCAGCACTTTACACAACTATATCTTAAGTTAGAGCTAAAAATATGCATTTTCATGAAATTAAGTAAAATTTTTAATCCTCAAAACCGTTTTTTCAAGTATTTAATGCTTTTGAAACCCTTTAAAAATGAAAAATTTGACATTATTAGCATTTTCAAAACTATATTTTTAATATTAAGACAAAAAAATATGTATTTTCATAAAATTTTTTGTATAAATTTTATTCTTAAAAACAACGTTTTTCAAGATTTAATGAATTTTGAATGGCAAAAAATTCAAAAATTTGGCATTATTCGCTTTTTTTTTTGATAGGGGAAATTAAAAATGGGTATTATATTTTTTTCGTTAAAAATTTCTATTTAAACTACTGTAAGCAAATAGGAGTTTGAGACTCTATATTGTTCATTTGTATTTTATAGGGTTTTTTTTCAATTTTTCTTTTTAAGGGGGGGGGGGGGTTTGTATAAATTTAAATAGAAGGAATTTACCTTATGAAATGTTTTATACCCTCAAAATGTGTTTTTTCAATGTTTTTAGCTATTTACGGGAATAAAAGCTTTTTTCCTAAAAATTTAAAAGTATACCCCTTTTTTAGAAAATTTTGACCTATAAGTGTTACATACATTAACTAATAAAATAGAAGGAATAGGTTTTTTATGTTATTAACGGTATTTTGCCGGGTTTTTTTCATAGTTTCTTGTAAATGTAGGTTATTGTTTTAATAAAAATTTTTTACTTATATTTTGTAAAAACCCTAAAAAAATGTTGTGTTTTGCAATGTTTTTAGCTACTATCGGTGATATATAGCTGTTTTCACAAATTAAAGAAAAAATCCTCTTTTAAATAATTTGCACCTAAAGTTTACTTACAAAAAGCATTAAAAGAAGAGAAAGAGGTTATTTATTGGGATAAAAACGGTATTTTGCAAGCTTTTTTTCATTGTTTTTTTAAAAAACTGTAGCTTTATGGTATATATACAAGTATTTTTATTTACCCATATTGCTAAAAACCCAAAAAAGTAGTGTTTCAATGATTTAGCTTTTACCCGGTGTTTATATGGGCTGTTTTCCTAAAAATTTGAAGTAAAAACCCTCTTTTTAGATTAAGATGCCCCTATAAGAGCTTACATTACATTAAGCTTAAAAAAAAAATTTAAAGAGAAAGGGAGGTTATTTATCGGGATATAACGGTATATGCAAGCTTTTTTCATAGTTTCTTGTAAACGGAACGTTTTTGGTATTATCCCAAGTGGTTTTACTTTCTTTTCCCATAAAAACCAAATAAAATGTGGGTTTTTTCAAGATTTTTAAAACTGGGTTACCCGGGATTTTTATAATGTTGTCCTATAAATTGAAGTAAAAAATCCTTTTTTTAAAAAATTTTGGCACATATTAGTACCCTTACATTACATTAAGCTATTAAAAAAAGAAGAGAAATAGGTTTTTTATTGTGATTTAAACGGTATATTGAAAAAGCGTTTTTCTTTAGTGTCTTGTAAACTGGGGGTTTTATTGTATATATACAAGTATTTTTAACTTATAATATTGTTTAAAAAACCTCAAAAAAAAGTAGTTTTTTTTCAATGATTTAGCTATTTAATTCGGTGATATATAACTTTTTTCCCTACAAATTGAGGATAAAATCCTTTTTTAAAAAAATTTTTGGGCCCTATAAGTAGCTTACATTACTTTAAAAGCATTAAAGAAGAGTAAGGGGTTTATTTATTTGATATAACGGAAATTGCAAGTGTTTTTCATATTTTCTTGTAAACTGTACGTTATTTTTAATATATACAAGTAGTTTTACTTATCATATGGCTAAAAAACCCCTTAAAATGTGGGGGTTTTCCAATGATTTTAGCTAGTTATCAGTGAAGAGTTTTTTTTTTTTTTTCCTACAAATTAAAAGTAAAATTTTTTATATATGTAGTTTAAATAGTTTTGATATTTGCAAAAAACTATATTTTACAAAATTAATACCCTAAAAATATGTTTTTTCATAAAATTTTAGATACCCAATTTTAATTTAAGACAATGTTTTTTCAAGTATTTCAAGTTTTTTTAAAAGGCTAAAAAAATGCAAAATTTTGGGACATTATTCAGCATTTTTACAAAACCCTATATTTACAATGTTATGAGCAAAAAAATAGCATTTTCATGAAATTTAAGTATAAATTTTTAATCCTAAAAAACAACTTTTTTTCAAGTTTTTAATGCTTTTTTGAAAACCAAAAAAATGTCAAAATTTGACATTATTCAGCATTTTTCCCCCCCCCCAACTATATTTTTTTAATATTAAGAGTTTTAAAATATGTATTTTTCATAAAAATTTAGTACAATTTTTTTCTTAAAAAAAACGTTTTTAAAAGTGTTTTAAGGTTTTTTTGGGAAGGGCCCAAAAAAATTTTCCCGAAAATTGGCATTATTCAGCCCTTTTTTTGTTTGGGAAAAAATTAAAAAATGTGGTATTATAGTTTTTTTCGTTAAAAATTTCTATTTTAAACTACTGTAAGCTTATAATAGGAGTTTGGGGATTTCTATTTTGTGATACAATTGTTTATTATACGTGTTTTTCATAGTTTCTTGTTAATGGGTTTTGTTATATAATTAATAGAAGGAATTTACTTTATGATAATTTTTTATTTCCCTCAAAATGTTTCTTTTTAAGGGTTTTTTCTTTAAAATTAAAAACGCGGTTATAAAATTTTTTGTTTTCCCACAAATTTAAGTTTTAAAAAATCCCTTTTTTTTGAAATAATTTGCCAAATATAAGTAGCTTTTCATTACATTTAAACTAATAAAAAAGAAAAGTAATAGGTTATTTATTTTTTGGTTTTATAAAAAGGGATATTTCCCGCGTTTTTTTATAGTTTCCCTTTTAAGCTGTAGCGTTATTGGATAATACAAGTAGGGTTTTGTTACATATTTCTAAAAAACCTAAAAATGTTGTGTTTGCAATGGGTATTAGGGAGTTTCGGTGATATAAAGCTTTTTTTCCTACAAATTTTAAAGGGATAAAATCCTCTTTTTTGAATTTAATTTTCAACCCATAAAATAGCTTACTTACATTTAAAACATTAAATAGAAAAAAAAGAGGTTATTTATTGGGATATAACTGTAATTGCCCAAACGGTTTTTTTTAAAAATTTTTTTTTAAAAAATGTAGCGTTATTGTATATAACAAAGTAGTTTTTCTTTTCATATTGCTATAAACCCATAAAATGTAGTGTTTTTTTAAAGATATTAGTAAAAAAATTTGGGGAATATAGCTGTTTTCCCAAAAAATTGAAAAATATAAAAAACTCTTTTTTGAATAACCCTTTCCCCCTAAAGTAGTTTCCTTTTCAAAAAGCTATTAAATAAAGAGTAAAAAGGTTATTTATTGTGATATAACGGTATATTGCAAGCCCGGTTTTTTATAGTTTTTTGTAAAAATGTAACGTTATTGTATAATACAAAGTTTTACTTAAACATATTTCTATAAACCCCTAAAAAAAAAGTAGGTTTTCCCAATTTATATTAGCAGTTTTCGGGGGAAAATTGCTGTTTTTCCTACAAAATTGGGGGATAAAACCTCTTTTTAAAAAAAATTTGCACCCCTTTAAATAGCTTACATTACATTAAACTAATAAATAGAAGGGAAAAGGGGGTTTTTTGGGATATAACGATATATTGAAAATAGCGTTTTTCATAGTTTCTTGTTTAAACCCGTAGGGTTTTGTATATATACAAGTAGTTTTACTTTTCTATTGCTATAAAACCCCTTTAAAAAGTAGTGTTTTTAAAATATTAAACTAGTTGTCGGGGTGAATATAGTGTTTTTTATAAATTGAGTATAAAATCCTCTTTTTTGAATAAATTTTTGGACCCATAAGTAGCTTAAATTACATTTAAACTATTAAATTTAAAAAAGAAGAGGTTATTAATTTTTGATATACCGGTATATTGCAAGCGTTTTTTATAGGGTTTTTTGTAAACTGTTTGCGTTATGGTATATATACCCAAATAGTTTGGTTTTCATTTTTGCATAAAAAACCCCAAAAAATGTAGTGTTTTTAAAATATTGTAGTTATCGGTGATATATAGCGGTTTTCCCCACAAATTGAAGTAAAAAAATCCTCTTTTAGAGAAGTGCACCTATAAGTGCTTTTATTACATTTAAACTAATAAATTGAGGGGGTAAGAGGTTATTTTTTGTGAAAACTGTTTTATTGCAAGATTTTTCCTAGTTTTTTGTAAACTGTAACGTTTATTGTATATATACACGTAGTTTTATTTTCATATTGCTTTTAAAAACCCCCAAAATGTAGTGTTTTCCCAAAGATATTAACTAGTTATCGGGATATATAACGTTTTTTCCCATAAATTTAAAATATAAAATCCTTTTTAAAATAATTTTTACATTTTAAGTAGCTTACCCTTTCTTAAAACCTTAAAATTTAAAAAGAAAAGTAATAGGTTATTTAAGGGGGATATAACGGTATATTTTCAAAAACGTTTTTAAAAGTTTCTTGTAAAATGTAGCGTTTTGTATAATACAAGTAGTTTACTTACATTTGCCATAAACTCATAAAAAAGTAGTGTTTTTAATGATATTAGTTAGTATCGGGGGATATTTTAACCGTTTTTTTTCAAATTGAGGTAAAATCCTCTTTTAAGAAAAAATTTTTCACCTATAAAATAGCCCTTTCAATTACATTAAGCTATTAAATAGAAGAGTAAGGGGGTTATTTTTTGTGATATAACGGTATAAAAGCAAGTGGTTTTTTTAAGTTTTTGTAAAAAGTAGGGTTTTTGTATATATCAATTAGTTTTACTTATTTTATTGCTATAAAACCCCCTAAAATGTAGTGTTTTTTAATGATATTGTAGTTGGGCGGTGATATATAGCTTTTTCCACAAATTGAGATAAAAAACCCCTTTTTTGAAAATTTGCACCTATAAATAGCTTACTTACAAAGCTATTAAAAAAAAGAGTAAAAGGGGTTTTTTAATTGTGAAAAATACCCGGGATATTGGGAAGCGTTTTTTTTATAGTTTTTTTGTAAAAATGTAGCGTTATGGTATATATACAAGTGTTTTTGTTATCATATTTCTATAAACCCATAAAAAAGTAGTGTTTTCAATGATATTTGCTAGTTTTCGGTGATATATAAACGTTTTCCCACAATTGGGAAATATAAAATCCTCTTATAGGGGTTTAAAAATGCACCTATAAGTAGCTTATATTACATTAAGTAATAAATTGAGGAGTAAGAGGTTATTTTTTTGTGATAAACTGTTATTGCAAGCAATTTTTTATAGTTTTTTGTAAACCTTTTAAAAGTTATTGTAATATACCCAAATAGTTTTTTCTTATCATATTTTATTTAAAACCCCTAAAAAGTAGTGTTTTTAATGGGTTTTTAACTTTGTTATCGGGAAAATATAACGGTTTTTTTATAAAATTGGGAAGTATAAAATCCTCTTTTTAAAATAATTTGCACATATAAGTAGCTTACATTACATTAAGCTATTAAATAGAAGAGTAATAGGTTATTTATTGTGATATAACGGTATATTGCAAGCGTTTTTCATAGTTTCTTGTAAACTGTAGCGTTATTGTATATATACAAGTAGTTTACTTATCATATTGCTATAAACTCATAAAATGTAGTGTTTTCAATGATATTAGCTAGTTATCGGTGATATATAACTGTTTTCCTACAAATTGAGGTATAAAATCCTCTTTTAAGAAAAATTTGCACCTATAAGTAGCTTACATTACATTAAGCTATTAAATAGAAGAGTAAGAGGTTATTTATTGTGATATAACGGTATATTGCAAGTGTTTTTCATAGTTTCTTGTAAACTGTAGCGTTATTGTATATATACAAGTAGTTTTACTTATCATATGGCTATAAACCCTTAAAATGTAGTGTTTTCAATGATTTTAGCTAGTTATCAGTGAAGAGTTTTTTTTTTCTACAAATTGAAGTATATTTCTTTATATATGTAGCTAAATAGCTTTTGATATTTGCTACAACTATATTTTACAAAATTAATAGCTAAAAATATGTATTTTTCATGAAATTTAGATATCAATTTTAATCTTAAGACAATGTTTTTTCAAGTATTTCAATGTTTTTTTGAAAGGCTAAAAAATGTCGAAATTTGACATTATTCAGCACTTTTACACAACTATATCTTACAATGTTATGAGCTAAAAATATGCATTTTCATGAAATTTAAGTATCAATTTTAATCCTCAAAACAACGTTTTTTCAAGTATTTAATGCATTTTTGAAAGCCTTAAAAATGTCAAAATTTGACATTATTCAGCACTTTTACACAACTATATTTTATAATATTAAGAGCTTAAAATATGTATTTTTCATGAAATTTATGTATCAATTTTATTCTTAAAAACAACGTTTTTTCAAGTGTTTTAATGTATTTTTGAATGGCTAAAAAATGTCGAAAATTGGCATTATTCAGCCCTTTTTTGATAGAGAAATTCAAAATGTGGTATTATAGTTGTTTTCGTTAGAAATTTCTATTTTAAACTACTGTAAGCTTAGAATAGGAGTTTGAGACTCTATATTGTGATACATTTGTATATTATACGTGTTTTTCATAGTTTCTTGTTAATTGTTGTGTTATATAATTAATAGAAGGAATTTACCTTATGATAATGCTTTATACCCTCAAAATGTGTTCTTTTCAATGATTTTAGCTTGTTATCGGTGATATATAGCTGTTTTCCTACAAATTGAAGTATACAATCCTTTTTTTAGAATAATTTGCTCCTATAAGTAGCTTACATTACATTAAGCTTATAAATAGAAGAGTAATAGGTTATTTATTGTTATATAACGGTATATTGCAAGCGTTTTTCATAGTTTCTTGTAAACTGTAGCGTTATTGTATATATACAAGTAGTTTTACTTATCATATTGCTATAAACCCATAAAATGTTTAGTTTTCAATGATATAAGCTAGCTATCGGTGATATATAGCTGTTTTCCTACAAATTGAAGTATAAAATCCTCTTTTTAGAATAATTTGCACCTATAAGTAGCTTACATTACATAAAGCTATTAAATAGAAGAGTAAGAGGTTATTTATTGTGATATAACTGTATATTGCAGGCGTTTTTCATAGTTTCTTGTAAACTGTAGCGTTATTGTATATATACAAGTAGTTTTACTTATCATATTGCTATAAACCTATAAAATGTTGTGTTTTCAATGATATTAGCTAGTTATCGGTGATATATAGCTGTTTTCCTATAATGTAAAGTATAAAATTCTCTTTTTAGAATAATTTGCACCTATAAGTAGCTTACATTACATTACGCTATTAAATAGAAGAGTAAGAGGTTATTTATTGTGAAATAACTGTATATTGCAAGCGTTCCTCATAGTTTCTTGTAAACTGTAGCGTTATTGTATATATAAAAGTAGTTTTACTTATCATATTGCTATAAACCCATAAAATGTAGTGTTTTCAATGATATTAGGTAGTTATCGGTGATATATAGCTGTTTTCCTACAAACTGAAGCATAAAATCCTCTTTTTAAAAAAAATTGCACCTGTAAGTAGCTTACATTACATTAAGCTAATAAATAGAAGAGTAAGAGGTTATTTATTGTGATATAATGGTATATTGCAAGCGTTTTTCATAGTTTCTTATAAACTGTAGCGTTATTGTATATATTCAAGTAGTTTTACTTATCATATTGCTCTAAAACCATAAAATGTAGTGTTTTCAATGATGTTAGCTAGTTATCGGTGATATATAACTGTTTTCCTACAAATTGAGGTATAAAATCCTCTTTTAAGAAAAATTTGCACCTATAAGTAGCTTACATTACATTAAGCTAATAAATTGAGGAGTAATAGGTTATTTATTGTGATATAATGGTATATTGCAAGTGTTTTTCATAGTTTCTTGTAAACTGTAGCGTTATTGTATATATACAAGTAGTTTTAATTATCATATTGCTATAAACCCTTAAAATGTAGTGTTTTCAATGATTTTAGCTAGTTATCAGTGAAGAGTGGTTTTTTTCTACAAATTGAAGTATATTTCTTTATATATGTAGCTAAATAGCTTTGGATATTTGCTACAACTATATTTTACAAAATTAATAGCTAAAAATATGTATTTTTTCATGAAATTTAGATATCAATCTGAATCTTAAAACAATGTTTTTTCAAGTATTTCAATGTTTTTTTGAAAGGCTAAAAAATGTCGAAATTTGACATTATTCAGCACCTTTACACAACTATATTTCACAATGTTATGAGCTAAAAATATGCATTTTCATGAAATTTAGGTATCAATTTTAATCCTAAAAACAACGTTTTTTAGGTATTTTAATGCATTTCTGAAAGCCTTATAAATGTCAAAATTTGACATTATTCAGCACTTTTACACAAATATATTTTATAATATTAAGAGCTTAAAAAATGAATTTTTCATGAAATTTATGTATCAATTTTATTCATAAAAACAACGTTTTTTCAAGTGTTTTAATGTATTTTTGAAGGGCTAAAAAATGTCGAAAATTGACATTATTCAGCCCCTTTTTTGATAGAGAAATTCAAAATGTGGTATTATAGTTGTTTTCGTTAGAAATTTCTATTTTAAACTACTGTAAGCTTATAATAGGAGTTTGAGACTCTATATTGTGATACAATTGTATATTATACGTGTTTTTCAAAGTTTCTTGTTAATTGTTGTGTTATATCATTAATAGAAGGAATATACCTTATGATAATGCTTTATACCCTCAAAATGTGTTCTTTTCAATGATTTTAGCTAGTTATCGGTGATATATAGCTGTTTTCCTACAAATTGAAGTATACAATCCTTTTTTTAGAATAATTTGCACCTATAAGTAGCTTACATTACATTAAGCTAATAAATAGAAGATTAATAGGTTATTTATTGTTATATAACGGTATATTGCTAGTGTTTTTCATAGTTTCTTGTAAACTGTAGCGTTATTGTATATATACAAGTAGTTTTACTTATCATATTGCTATAAACCCATAAAATTTTGTGTTTTCAATGATATTAGCTAGTTATCGGTGATATATAGCTGTTTTCCTACAAATTGAAGTATAAAATCCTCTTTTTAGAATAATTTGCACCTATAAGTAATTTACATTACATTAAGCTATTAAATATAAGAGTAAGAGGTTATTTATTGTGATATAACGGTATATTGCAAGCGTTTTTCATAGTTTCTTGTAAACTGTAACGTTATTGTATATATACAAGTAGTTTTACTTATCATATTGCTAGAAACCCATAAAATGTAGTGTTTTAAATGATATTAGCTAGTTATCGGTGATATATAGCTGTTTTCCTATAAATTGAAGTATAAAATCCTCTTTTTAGAATAATTTGCACCTATAAGTAGGTTACATTACATTAAGCTATTATATAGAAAAGTAATAGGTTATTTAGTGTGATATAACTGTATATTGCAAGCGTTTTTCATAGTTTCTTGTAAACTGTAGCGTTATTGTATATATACAAGTAGTTTTACTTATCATATTGCTATAAACCCATAAAATGTAGTGTTTTCAATGATATTAGCTAGTTATCGGTGATATATAGCTGTTTTCCTACAAATTGAAGTATAAAATCCTCTTTTTAGAGTAAGATGCACCTATAAGTAGCTTACATTACATTAAGCTAATAAATAGAAGAGTAAGAGGTTATTTATTGTGATATAACGGTATATTGCAAGCGTTTTTCATAGTTTCTTGTAAACTGTAACGTTATTGTATATATACAAGTAGTTTTACTTATCATATTGCTATAAACCCATATAATGTAGTGTTTTCAATGATATTAGCTAGTTATCGGTGATATATAGCTGTTTTCCTACAAACTGAAGTATAAAATCCTCTTCTTAAAATAATTTGCACCTATAAGTAGCTTACATTACATTAAGCTAATAAATTGAGGAGTAATAGGTTATTTATTGTGATATAATGGTATATTGCAAGCGTTTTTCATAGTTTCTTGTAAACTGTAGCGTTATTGTATATATACAAGTAGTTTTAATAATCATATTGCTATAAAACCATAAAATGTAGTGTTTTCAATGATGTTAGCTAGTTATCAGTGAAGAGTGGTTTTTTCTACAAATTGATGTATATTTCTTTATATATGTAGCTAAATAGCTTTGGATATTTGCTACAACTATATTTTACATAATTAATAGCTAAAAATATGTATTTTTCATGAAATTTAGATATCAATTTTAATCTTAAAACAATGTTTTTTCAAGTATTTCAATGTTTTTTTGAAAGGCTAAAAAATGTCGAAATATGACATTATTCAGCACTTTTACACAACTATATTTTACAATGTTTTGAGCTAAAAATATGCATTTTCATGAAATTTAAGTATCAATTTTAATCCTCAAAACAACGTTTTTTCAAGTATTTTAATGCATTTTTGAAAGCCTTAAAATGTCAAAATTTGACATTATTCAGCACTTTTACACAACTATATTTTATAATATTAAGAGCTTAAAATATGTATTTTTCATGAAATTTATGTATCAATTTTATTCATCAAAATAACGTTTTTTCAAGTGTTTTAATGTATTTTTGAAGGGCTAAGAAATGTCGAAAATTGACATTATTCAGCCCTTTTTTTGATAGAGAAATTCAAAATGTGGTATTAATGTTGTTTTCGTTAGAAATTTCTATTTTAAACTACTCCAAGCTTATAATAGGAGTTTGATACTCTATATTGTGATACAATTGTATATTATACGTGTTTTTCATAGTTTCTTGTTAATTGTTGTGTTATATCATTAATAGAAGGAATTTACCTTATGATAATGCTTTATACCCTCAAAATGTGTTCTTTTCAATGATTTTAGCTAGTTATCGGTGATATATAGCTGTTTTCCTACAAATTGAAGTATACAATCCTTTTTTTAGAATAATTTGCACCTATAAGTAGCTTACATTACATTAAGCTAATAAATAGAAGAGTAATAGGTTATTTATTGTTATATAACGGTATATTGCCAGCGTTTTTCATAGTTTCTTGTAAACTGTAGCGTTATTGTATATATACAAGTAGTTTTACTTATCATATTGCTATAAACCTATAAAATGTTGTGTTTGCAATGATATTAGCTAGTTATCGGTGATATATAGCTGTTTTCCTACAAATTGAAGTATAAAATCCTCTTTTTAGAATAATTTGCACCTATAAGTAGCTTACATTACAATAAGCTATTAAATATAAGAGTAAGAGGTTATTTATTGTGATATAACGGTATATTGCAAGCGTTCTTCATAGTTTCTTGTAAACTGTAGCGTTATTGTATATATACAAGTAGTTTTACTTATCATATTGCTATAAACCCATAAAATGTTGTGTTTTCAATGATATTAGCTAGTTATCGGTGATATATAACTGTTTTCCTACAAATTGAAGTATAAAATCCTCTTTTTAGAATAATTTGCACCTATAAGTAGCTTACATTACATTAAGCTATTAAATAGAAGAGTAATAGGTTATTTATTGTGATATAACTGTATATTGCAAGCGTTTTTCATTGTTTCTTGCAAACTGTAGCTGTATTGTATATATAAAAGTAATTTTATTTATCATATTGCTATAAACCCATAAAATGTAGTGTATTCAATGATATTAGCTAGTTATCGGTGATATATAGCTGTTTTCCTACAAATTGAAGTATAAAATCCTCTTTTAAAAATAATTTGCACCTATAAGTAGTTTACATTACATTAAGCTATTAAATAGAAGAGTAATAGGTTATTTATTGTGATATAACGATATATTGATAGCGTTTTTCATAGTTTCTTGTAAACTGTAGCGTTATTGTATATATACAAGTAGTTTTACTTATCATATTGCTATAAACCCATAAAATGTAGTGTTTTCAATGATATTAGCTAGTTATCGGTGATATATAGCTGTTTTCCTACAAATTGAAGTATAAAATCCTCTTTTTAGAATAATTTGCACCTATAAGTAGCTTACATTACATTAAGCTATTAAATATAAGAGTAAGAGGTTATTTATTGTGATATAATGGTATATTGCAAGTGTTTTTCATAGTTTCTTGTAAACTGTAGCGTTATTGTATATATACAAGTAGTTTTACTTATCATATTGCTATAGACCCTTAAAATGTAGTGTTTTCAATGATTTTAGCTAGTTATCAGTGAAGAGTGGTTTTTTTCTACAAATTGAAGTATATTTCTTTATATATGTAGCTAAATAGCTTTGGATATTTGCTACAACTATATTTTACATAATTAATAGCTAAAAATATGTATTTTTTCATGAAATTTAGATATCAATTTGAATCTTAAAACAATGTTTTTTCAAGTATTTCAATGTTTTTTTGAAAGGCTAAAAAATGTCGAAATTTGACATTATTCAGTACCTTTACACAACTATATTTCACAATGTTATGAGCTAAAAATATGCATTTTCATGAAATTTAGGTATCAATTTTAATCCTAAAAACAATGTTTTTTTAGGTATTTTAATGCATTTCTGAAAGCCTTATAAATGTCAAAATTTGACATTATTCAGCACTTTTACACAAATATATTTTATAATATTAAGAGCTTAAAAAATGAATTTTTCATGAAATTTATGTATCAATTTTATTCATAAAAACAACGTTTTTTCAAGTGTTTTAAAATATTTTTGAAGGGCTAAAAAATGTCGAAAATTGACATTATTCAGCCCCTTTTTTGATAGAGAAATTCAAAATGTGGTATTATAGTTGTTTTCGTTAGAAATTTCTATTTTAAACTATTGTAAGCTTATAATAGGAGTTTGAGACTCTATATTGTGATACAATTGTATATTATACGTGTTTTTCAAAGTTTCTTGTTAATTGTTGTGTTATATAATTAATAGAAGGAATATACCTTATGATAATGCTTTATACCCTCAAAATGTGTTCTTTTCAATGATTTTAGCTAGTTATCGGTGATATATAGCTGTTTTCCTACAAATTGAAGTATACAATCCTTTTTTTAGAATAATTTGTACCTATAAGTAGCTTACATTATATTAAGCTAATAAATAGATGAGTAATATGTTATTTATTGTTATATAACGGTATATTGCTAGTGTTTTTCATAGTTTCTTGTAAACTGTAGCGTTATTGTATATATACAAGTAGTTTTACTTATCATATTGCTATAAACCCATAAAATGTTGTGTTTTCAATGATATTAGCTAGTTATCGGTGATATATAGCTGTTTTCCTACAAATTGAAGTATAAAATCTTCTTTTTAGAATAATTTGCACCTATAAGTAACTTACATTACATTAAGCTATTAAATATAAGAGTAAGAGGTTATTTATTGTGATATAACGGTATATTGCAAGCGTTTTTCATAGTTTCTTGTAAACTGTAACGTTATTGTATATATACAAGTAGTTTTACTTATCATATTGCTAGAAACCCATAAAATGTAGTGTTTTAAATGATATTAGCTAGTTATCTTTGATATATAGCTGTTTTCCTATAAATTGAAGTATAAAATCCTCTTTTTAGAATAATTTGCACCTATAAGTAGGTTACATTACATTAAGCTATTATATAGAAAAGTAATAGGTTATTTAGTGTGATATAACGGTATATTGCAAGCGTTTTTCATAGTTTCTTGTAAACTGTAACGTTATTGTATATATACAAGTAGTTTTACTTATCATATTGCTATAAACCCATAAAATGTAGTGTTTTCAATGATATTAGCTAGTTATCGGTGATATATAGCTGTTTTCCTACAAATTGAAGTATAAAATCCTCTTTTTAGAATAATTTGCACCTATAAGTAGCTTACATTACATTAAGCTATTAAATATAAGAGTAAGAGGTTATTAATGTGATATAACGGTATATTGCAAGCGTTTTTCATAGTTTCTTGTAAACTGTAGCGTTATTGTATATATACAAGTAGATTTACTTATCAAATTACTATAAACCCATATAATGTAGTGTTTTCAATGATATTAGCTAGTTGTCGGTGATATATAGCTGTTTTCCTACAAATTGATGTATAAAATCCTCTTTTTAGAATAATTTGCACCTATAAGTAGCTTACATTACATTAAGCTATTAAATAAAAGAGTAAGAGGTTATTAATTGTGATATAACGGTATATTGCAAGCGTTTTTCATAGTTTCTTGTAAACTGTAGCGTTATGGTATATATACAAGTAGTTTTACTTATCATATTGCTATAAACCCATAAAATGTAGTGTTTTCAATGATATTAGCTAGTTATCGGTGATATATAGCTGTTTTCCTACAAATTGAAGTATAAAATCCTCTTTTTAGAGTAAGATGCACCTATAAGTAGCTTACATTACATTAAGCTAATAAATTGAAGAGTAAGAGGTTATTTATTGTGATATAACGGTATATTGCAAGCATTTTTCATAGTTTCTTGTAAACTGTAACGTTATTGTATATATACAAGTAGTTTTACTTATCATATTGCTATAAACCCATAAAATGTAGTGTTTTCAATGATATTAACTAGTTATCGGTGATATATAACTGTTTTCCTATAAATTGAAGTATAAAATCCTCTTTTTAAAATAATTTGCACATATAAGTAGCTTACATTACATTAAGCTATTAAATAGAAGAGTAATAGGTTATTTATTGTGATATAACGGTATATTGCAAGCGTTTTTCATAGTTTCTTGTAAACTGTAGCGTTATTGTATATATACAAGTAGATTTACTTATCAAATTACTATAAACCCATATAATGTAGTGTTTTCAATGATATTAGCTAGTTATCGGTGATATATAGCTGTTTTCCTACAAATTGAAGTATAAAATCTTCTTTTTAGAATAATTTGCACCTATAAGTAGCTTACATTACATTAAGCTATTAAATATAAGAGTAAGAGGTTATTTATTGTGATATAACGGTATATTGCTTGCGTTTTTCATAGTTTCTTGTTAAACTGTAACGTTATTGTATATATACAAGTATTTTACTTATCATATTGCTAGAAACCCAAAAAATGTATTTTTTTTCCCAATGATATTGGGCCAAATTACCCTTTGGGATATATAGCTGTTTTCCTTAAATTAAAGTTAAAACCCCTTTTTTTTAGAAAAATTTTTTGCCCCTTTTAAGTGGTTTTACATTCATTAACTTTTTATAAAAAAAGGGTAATAGGTTATTTAGTGTGATTAACTGTATTTTGAAAGCGTTTTTCATATTTTCCCTTTTTAAACTGGGGGTTTTTGTATATATACAATTTAAGTTTTTACTTATCATATTCCCTATAAAACCCATAAAAGGGTGTTTTTAAAGGGATTTTAGCTAGTTATCGGTGATAATACGTTTTTTCCTAAAAATTTTGAATTTAAAAAAATCCTCTTTTTAAGTAAATGCACCTATAAGTATTTTAAAATTACATTAAGCTAATAATAAAAGAGTAAGAGGTTTTTTTTGTGATAAAAACGGTATTTGCAAGCTTTTTTTCATATTTTCCCTTGTAATTTTAACGTTATTGTATATATCCCGGGTATTTTTAAACTTATCATTTGCTAAAAAACCCATAAAATTTGTATTTTCAATGATATTAGCTAGTTAGGGTGATAATAACTGTTTTCCTCAAACTGAAGTAAAAAATCCTCTTTTTAAAAAATAATTTGCACCTATGTGCTTACATTACTTTAAAGCAAATAAATTAGGAGTAATGGGTTTATTTATTGTGATATAATGGTATATTGCAAGCTTTTTTTCATAGTTTTTGTAACGGGTAGCGTTTTTGGGTATATAAAACAAGTATTTTTTTACTTATCATATGCTAAAAACCCCTTTAAAATGTAGTGTTTTCAATGTTTTTTACTTTTTTATAAATAAAAGATTTTTTTTTTTTCTTAAAATTGAAGTATATTTTTATATATGTACAAAAAAGTTTTTGATTTTTGCTACAACTATATTTTAAAAAATTTAATAGATAAAAATTTTTTATTTTTCATAAAATTTGATACATTTTTAATTTTAAGACAATTTTTTTTTTAAATTTAATTTCAATTTTTTGGTTTTAAAAGGGCCCAAAAAAAAATGTCAAAATTTGCCATTATTCCCATTTTTAACACAACTATATTTTTACAATTTTTTTATGAGCTAAAAAAAATGCATTTTTATGTTTTTTAAAAGTACCCAAATTTTTAAACCCTCAAAACAACTTTTTTTCAATTTATTTTAATCCCTTTTTTTAAAAAGCGTTTAAAATGTAAAAATTTTTGACTTATTCAGCCTTTTAACAAACAAAATTTTAAAATTTTAAGAGCTTAAAATATGTATTTTTTTCATGAAATTTTGTTTTAAATTTTATTCATCAAAAAACGTTTTTTAAAGGTTTTTTTAAGGGTATTTTTGAAGGGCTAAAAAAATGTCAAAAAATTGACATTATTCACCCCTTTTTTTGGGGATAGGAAATTCAAAATTTTATTTTAATGTTTTTTTTGGGTTAAAAATTTCTTTTTTAAACAAACCCCAAGCTTATAATGGGGAGTTTGATACTCTATATTTGATACAATTGTATATTAAAATTTAAAACAATTGTTTTTTCGTTTTTTTCAAAATTTTTCTTTTTTAAATTTTTTGGTTATATCATTAAAAAAAGGAAATTTCCCTTATGATAATGCTTTAAAAAATACCCCAAAATGGTTTTTTTTCAATGATTTTAGCTATTTATCGGTGATATATCTTTTTTTCCTAAAAATTAAAGTATAAAACCCTTTTTTTTTTTGAATAATTTGCACCTAAAAAGTAGCTTACATTACTTTAAAATAATAAATAAAGAGAAAATGGGTTTTATTTATTGTTATATAACGGTATATTGCCAGCTTTTTTTTCATAGTTTTCTTGAAAACCCTGTAGCGTTTTTTGTATATAAAAAGGGAATTTTTAAATTATCATTTGCTAAAAACCCCTATAAATTGTTTTTTTTTTGCAAAAAAATTTTAGCTACTTATCTTTGATATATAGCTTTTTTTCCTACAAATTAAAGTAAAAAATCTTTTTTTTCGAAAAATAGGGGGAACCTATAAGTAGCTTACATTACATAAAGCTTTAAATAGAAAAAGTAAAAAAGGTTTTTATTGTGAAAATAACTGTATATTGCAAGCTTTTTTCATATTTCTTGTAAATTTGTAGGGGGGGGTTTATTGTATATATAAAAGTATTTTTAAACTTTTTTTAAAATTGCTATAAACCTATAAAATTTTGTTTTTTTCAAGGGATTTAGCTATTTT
Organism: Chionoecetes opilio; assembly: GCA_016584305.1. NCBI lineage: Eukaryota > Metazoa > Arthropoda > Malacostraca > Decapoda > Majidae > Chionoecetes > Chionoecetes opilio. Next base: position 45,600 of record JACEEZ010008570.1, read on the forward strand.
ATGGGTGTTTAATATTTTGTTTTCCTAAAATGTGAATTATAAAATTCTTTTTTAGAAAAATTTTTCCCACATAAAGTAGCTTACTTACTTTAAACCCTACAAAATTGAAGAGTAAAGTTTAAATTTTTTTTGTGATATAACGGTATTTTGGGCAAGCTTTTTTTCATATTTTTTAAAAAACTGTAACGTTTTTGTATATATAAAAAGTAGTTTTCTTATCATATTGCTATAAACCCATAAAATGTAGGGGTTTTCAATGATTTTAAATTATTTTATCGGTGATAAAATTAACTGTTTTTCCTAAAAATTTAATTTAAAAAATCCCTTTTTTAAAAAAATTTGCACATATAAGTAGTTTACATTACTTAAGCTTTAAAATAAAAAGTAATAGGTTATTTATTGTGATAAAAAACGGAAAAATTTGAAAGCATTTTTCATAGTTTCTTGTAACGGGTAACGTTATTGTATATTTATAAGTAGTTTTATTTTATCTTTTGGGCTATAAACCCAAAAAATGTTGTGTTTTCAATGATATTAGCTAGTTATCGGTGGTTTAATAACTGTTTTCCTAAAAATTTGGGAGGTTAAAATCCTTTTTTAAAAAAAATTTCCCTAAAAGAGCTTACATTACATTAGAGCTATTAAATAGAAGAGTAAGGGTTATTTTTGTGATTTTTAACGGTATATTGAAATTTTTTCCATATTTTTTTGAAAACTGAGCTTTATTGTATATAAAACAAGTAGTTTTCTTATCATATGGCTATAAACCCCTTTAAAAATGTAGTGTTTTCAATGTTTTTAGCTAGTTATCAGTAAAGAGTTTTTTTTTTTCTAAAAAATTAAGATATTTTTTATTTTAATTAGCAAAAATAGCTTTTGAATTTGCTACAACTATTTTTCCCAAATTAATACTAAAAATAGTTTTTTTTCTGAAATTTAGATTTTCAATTTTAATCTTAAGAAAATTTTTTTTCAAGTATTTAATTTTTTTTTAAAAGGCAAAAAAAATGTCAAATTTTCCCCCTTTTATTCACCTTTTTAAACCCAACAATATTTTAAACAATGTTATGAGCAAAAAAAATATGCTTTTTTCATAAATTTTTAAGTATAAATTTTTAATCCTCAATCCCAACTTTTTTTTCAGTTTTAATGCTTTTTTTGAAACCCTTTAAAAAGTTCAAAATTTGAATTATTCACATTTTTAAACCCCAAACAAATATTTTAAATATTAAGAGTTTAAAAATATGTATTTTTCATGAAATTTATGAAAATCATTTTATTCAAAAAAAAACTTTTTTTTAAAGTTTTTAAAAAATTTTTTTTTTTAAATGGCAAAAAAAAGGTCAAAAATTGGGGAAAAAAATTATTCCCCCCCTTTTTTTTTGATAAAAGAAATTCAAAATGTGGTATTATAGTTTTTTTTCGTTAAAAAATTTCTTTTTAAAAAAAACTACGGGTAAGCTTAAAAAGGGGTTTTTTTTTGAGCCCTCAAATATTGTGAAAACAATTGTATATTATACGTTTTTTTTCTATTTTTCTTGTTAATTTTTTGGGTTATTAATTAATAAAAGGAAATTTTAAACCTTTAAAATAATGCTTTATACCCTCAAAATGTTTTCTTTTAAATTTGTTTTTTTAGCTATTTTTGGGTGATATATAGTTTTTTCCCCTACAAATTAAAAGTATAAAATTTTTTTTTAAAAAGAAAAATTTTGCACCTATAAGAAAGCTTACATTACTTAACCCTAAAAAATAGAAGAGAAAATACCCTTATTTATTGTAAATTAACTTGATATTCCCAAGCATTATTCATAGTTTTTCCCTTGTAACGGGAACGTTTTGTAATATACAATTATTTTTCTTATAAATTTTTGCTAAAAACCCTAAAATTTTGTTTTTTAAAAATTGATATTGCTAGTTATTGGTGTATATAGCTTTTTTTCCTACAAATTAAAGTATAAATCCTCTTTTTGAATTTTTGCCCCTATATGAAAGCTTACATTAAAATAAGTTTATTAAATAGAAGAGTAAGGGGTTTATTTATTGTGATATAACTTATTTTGGGAAAGCTTTTTTTCATTTTTTTTCTTGCAACTGAAATTTTGTATTGAAATTTTTAAAAGTAATTTTTTTTTATCATTTTGCAAAAAAACCCAAAAAATGTAGTGTTTTTCAATGATATTAGCTTTTTATGGGGTGATATAATGCGTTTTCCTAAAAAATTTCGAGAAAAAAATCCTTTTTTTAAAAAAATTTTTGGGCACTATAAAAGTTTTACCCTACTTAAAGGGCTATTAAATATAAGAGTAAGAGGTTTTTAAATTTGGGTTAAATAAGGGTATATTGAAAACGTTTTTCATATTTTTTCTTGAAAACTGTAGCTTTTATTGTTTTAAAATAAAAGTAGTTTTACTTATCAAATTGCTATAAACCCATATAATGTATTTTTTTTCCAATGATATTCTGTTATGGGTTTGATATAAAAAAGCTTTTTTCCTACAAATTGAAGAAAAATCCTCTTTTTAGAGAAAATTGGCCCCCCCCCCCTAAAAGTAGTTTTATTAATTAACTAAAAAATTGGGAAAGATAAGGGTTTTTTTTAATTTTGTAAAAACGGTATTTTTGCAAGCATTTTTAAATAGTTTTTTTTGAAAAACTGAAAACTTTATTGTATATAACAATATTTTACTTATCATATTGCAAATTAAACCCAAAAAATTGTAGTGTTTTAAATGATTTTTAACTAGTTATCGGTGATATAAACTTTTTTTTCCCTATAAATTGAATTTATAAAACCCTCTTTTTAAAATTTTTTTTGCACCTAAAATTAGCTTCATTACTTTAACTATTAAATAGAAGAGTAAAAAGGGTTATTTATTTTTGAAAATAAAGGTAATTGAAAACCCGTTTTTCATATTTTCCCCTTGAAAACGTAGCGTTTTTGTATTATACAAGTATTTTACTTATCATTTTGGGCTATAAACTCAAAAAATGAAATTTTTTTAAATGAATTAGCTAGTTATCGGTAAATATTAACTTTTTCCAACAAATTGGGGTTTAAAAAATTCCTTTTAAAAAAGAAAAATTTTGCCCCTAAAAGTATTTTTAATATTACATTAAGCTTTTAAATAGAAGAGAAAAAGGGTTATTAATTGTGATAAAAGGGAAATTTTTGAAATTTTTTTTTCCATTTTTCCCTTGTAAACTGTAGGGGGGGTTTTTGTATATATACAAGAATTTTTACTTTTTCATATGGCTAAAAACCCCTTAAAAATGTAGTTTTTTCCCAAGTTTTTTCCTAGTTACCCATAAATTTTTTTTTTTCTAAAAATTGAAGTATATTTTTTTTTAAATATTGTAGCAAAATTAGTTTTTTAAATATTTGCTACAACTATATTTTAAAAAATTAATACTAAAAAAAATGTATTTTTCATGAAATTTAGAACAATTTTAATCTTAAGACAATTTTTTTCAAGTTTTTTTCAATTTTTTTTTTAAAAGGGCAAAAAAATTTTCAAATTTTTTGACATTATTCACATTTTTTACCAACTATATTTTAAAATTTTATGAGCAAAAAAATAGCATTTTCATAAAATTTTAAAAGTATAAAATTTTAACCCTCAAAAAAATTTTTTTTTTCAAGTTTTTAAATGTTTTTTTTGAAACCCTTAAAAATGTAAAAATTTTGGGACATCATTCACCCATTTTTACACAACTATATATTATAATATTAGAGTTTAAAAATTTTAATTTTTTTTCATGAAATTTATGTTCAATTTTTTCCCATCAAAAAAAACTTTTTTTTTAAAGGGGTTTTAATGTATTTTTTAAAATGGCCAAAAAAATGTCAAAAAATTTGGGCATTATTCAGCCCTTTTTTTGATAGAAAATTTCCCAAAATGGGGTTTATTATAGTTTTTTTTCGTTAAAAATTTTCCTTTTTTAAACTACTGTAATTTAGAATAGGATTTTTGAACCAAATTTTTGGGGGATACTTTGTATATTTTTCCGTTTTTTTTTTATAGTTTTCTTTTTAATTTTTGTTTTTATTTTAATTAAATAAAAGGGGAATTTTTCCCTTTATGATAATGCTGTTACCCTAAAAAGGGTGTTTTTTTCCCATGTTTTTAAAGCTAGTTAATCGTGATATATAGTTTTTTTTCCCTACAAATTGAATTTAAAACAACCCCCTTTTTTTTTAGAATAATTTGCACCTATAAGTAGCTTACATTACTTAAGCTTTAAATAAAAAGAGAAATAGGTTATTTATTGTTTTTTTAAGGGAAATATTGAAAACTTTTTTTTCATATTTTTCCTTGAAAACCCTGTAGCGTTTTTTGTATATATACAAGTATTTTTTCTTATCATTTTGGCTATAAACCCAAAAAAATGTATTTGTTTTTCAATGATATTAGCTTTTTTGGGTGATTTTATAACTTTTTCCAAAAAATTGAAGTTTTAAATCCTTTTTTTTAAGAATTTTTTTCACCTAAAAGTAGCTTTCATTACTTAAAGCTTTTTAAAATAGAAGAGTAAGAGGTTTTTTTTATTGTATAAAACTTTATTTGGGCAAGCTTTTTTTCATTTTTTCCCTTTGTAAACGTAGGTTTTTGGGTTATATCAAGTATTTTTTACTTATCATTTTGGCTATAAACCCTATAAAATTTTGTTTTTTCAATGTTTATTAGCTAGTTATCGGTGATATATACTTTTTTTCCTACAATGTAAAGGGAAAAAATTTCTCTTTTTTTAAAAATTTGGGCACCTAAAAGTGCTTAAAATTACTTAAGCTATTAAATAGAAAGTAAGAGGTTTTTTATTGGGGAAAATAACTGTAATTTGCAAGGGGTTCTTCATAGTTTTTTGTAAACTGTAGCGTTTATTGTATATAAAAAGTATTTTTAAAACCTATCATATTGCTAAAAACCCATAAAATTTTGTGTTTTCAATGATATTAGCTATTTTTCGGTGATATATAACTGTTTTCCAAAAATTTAAAGTATAAAAACCCCCCTTTTTAGAGTAAGATGCACCTTAAGTATTTTTACATTACATTAAGCTAAAAAAATTGGAGTAAGAGGTTATTTTTTGTGATAAAAAGAAATTTTGGGGCAACGTTTTTTCATATTTCTTGTAAATTTTAAAGCGTTATTGATATATACAAGTAGTTTTTACTTACATTTTTGGCTTAAACCTATAAAATGTTGTGTTTTCATGTTTTTGGGTAGTTATCGGTATATATACTGTTTTCCTAAAAATTGAAGAAAAAATCCTTTTTTTGGGAAAAATTTTTGCACCTTATGAAACTTACATTACATTAAGTTTAATTAAAAAATAAAGAGTAAGGGGTTAAATTTATTGTGATATAACTGTATATTGCAAGGGGTTTTTCATATTTTTCCTTGTAAACGGTAGCTTTTAATTTTTATATATACAAGTAGTTTACTTATCATTTTGCTAAAAACCTAAAAAATTTTTTGTGTTTTCAATAAATATTAGTTTTTTATCGGGGGATATATAGTTTGTTTTCCTACAAATGTGAAGTAAAAAATTCCTTTTTTAGAAAATTTTTTGCACCTATAAGTAGCTTAAAATTACTTTTAACCCTAATAAATGAAAAAAAAGGGGTTTTATTTATTTTTGTTAACTTTTATATTGCAAACTTTTTTTTCATATTTTTCTTGTAAACTGTACCCGTTTTTGTATAAAACAAGTATTTTTTACTTATAAAATTGCTAAAAACCCAAAAAATGTATTTTTTTTTTCAATGATATTAGCTAGTTATCGGTGATATTGCTTTTTTTTCCTAAAAATTAAATATAAAATCCTCTTTTTAGAGAAAAAAAAATGCACCTATAATAGTTTACTTTACATTAAGCAAATTTAAATTGAAGATAAGGGGTTTATTTATTGGGATTAAGGGGTATATTGCAAGCTTTTTCATATTTTCCCTTAAAAACTGTAACGTTTTTGTATATATACAGAATTTTTTTAATTTAAATCATTTTGCTATAAACCCAAAAAATTTGTAGTGTTTTAAATGATATTAATTATTTATCGGTGATTTTTAAACCCTTTTTTCCCTAAAAATTGGGAAGAAATAAAATCCTTTTTTTTTAAAAAAAATTTTTGCACATAAAAGTAGCTTCCCAATTACAAAAGCTATTAAATAGAAAAGTATAGGTTTTTATTTTGATATAACGGTATTTTTGCAAGCATTTTTTCAAATTTTTTCTTGAAACCGGGAAACCGTTATTGTATATTTAAAATATTTTAAACTTATCATATTGTTTAAAAACCCCCCTAAATGTTTTTTTTTTCAATGATTTAGTTTGTTACGGTGATATATACTTTTTCCCCTAAAAATTGAGGTAAAAAAATCCCCCTATTAAAAAAAAATTTGGGCCCCTTTTAAAAAGAAATTTTACATTACATTAAGCTTTTTAAAATAAAAAAGTGGGGTTTATTTTTTTTGTAAATATAACGGTATATTTCAAGTGTTTTTTCATATTTTTTCTTGTAAACTGTAGCTTTTATTTTATTATACAAGTAAGTTTTACTTTTCAAAATGGAAAATAAACCCTTAAAATGTATTTGTTTTCAATGTTTTTTACTAGTTATCAGTGAAGATTTTTTTTTTTTTCTAAAAATTGAAGTATATTTCTTTTTAAAATTGCAAAATAGTTTTTTGTTTATTTTGCTCCCAACTATTTTTTTAAAAAATTTAAAGAAAAAAAATTGTTTTTTTCATGAATTTGGGATATAAATTTGAATTTTAAAGACAATGTTTTTTCATTTATTTAAATTTTTTTTTTTTGAAAGGCAAAAAAATCCCGGGAAATTTTGACATTATTCCATTTTTAAACACAACTATTCTTCCCAAGGGTTTTGACTAAAAATTAGGGCTTTTTTTCATAAAATTTTAAGAAATAAATTTTTTAACCCCTCAAAACATCTTTTTTTTTCAAGTTTTAATGCATTTTTTGAAACCCTTTAAAATGCCCAAAATTTGACATTTTTTCAGCATTTTTACCCCAACTATATTTTATAATATTAAGAGCTTAAAATTGTTTTTTTCTTTAAATTTTAAGTATCAATTTTATTTTTAAAAAAACGTTTTTTCAAGTTTTTTTAATGTTTTTTTTAATGCAAAAAAAAAGTCGAAAATTGGCTTTTTTCACCCCTTTTTTTTGATGAGAAATTCAAATGTGGTATTTAGTTTTTTTTCTTTTAGAAATTTCTTTTTAAAAACTACTTAAGCTTATAATGGATTTTGAGACTCAAATTTTGGGTGATCCCAATTGAAATATTATACGTTTTTTTCCCTATTTCCCCTTTTTTTAAATTGTTTTTTTAAATTAATTAATAAAAAGGAATTTTTTAAATGATAATGCTTTAAAAACCCTAAAAATGGGGTTTTTTTCAATGATTTGCTTTTTATCGGTGATTATAGCTTTTTTTCCTAAAAAATTGAAGTATACAATCCTTTTTTTAGAAAAATTTTCCCCCTAAAAGTAGCTTCCCGACATTAAGCTTATAAATAGAAGAGAAATAGGTTATTTTTTGTTATATAACGGTATTTTTGCAAGCTTTTTTTCATAGTTTTTTGAAAATTTAAAACCCGTTTTTGTATATATACAAGTATTTTTTACTTATCATATTGCAAAAACCCAAAAAATTTGTATTGTTTTTAAATGATATTCTTATTTTTATCGGTGATTTTAAAACCCTTTTTTTCCTACAAATTGAGGAAATAAAACCTTTTTTAAAAAAAATTTTGGCCCTAAAAAGGGTACCTTACATTACATTAACCTTAAAATAGAAGAGAAAGGGGTTTATTTTTTTTATAAAACCCGGTATTTGCAAGTTTTTTTAATTTTTTTTTCTTGAAAACCCTGTAGCGTTATTGTATATTTTCAATTATTTTTTACTTATAAAAAAAGGCTATAACCCTTAAAATTAGTTTTTTTTAATGATATTAGCTAATTAAAGGGGTTTTGATTTAAAAGCGGGTTTTTCCTACAAATTGAAGTATAAAATCCTTTTTTAGAAAAATTTTGCACCTAAAAGGGAAAGCTTACTTTAACATTAAGCTTTTAAAATTTAGAAGGTAGGGGTTTTTTATTGTGATATAACGAATTTTTGCAAGGGGTTTTTCCCATATTTTTCTTGAAAACTGTACGTTATGGTATATATAAATTATTTTTTTACTTACATATTTGAAAATAAACCTAAAAAATGTTGTGTTTGCAATGAAAATTAAGCTATTTTATCGGGTGTATATGCTTTTTTCCTCCAAATTAAAGTAAAAAATCATTTTTTTTAGAAAAAATTTTTGCCCCTAAAGTACTTCCATTCAATCCCCCTATTAAATATAAGAGTAGGGGTTTAAATTTTTTGTAAATAAAAAGGAAATTTTTGCAAGCGTTTTTAAATAGTTTCTTGTAAACTGAAGCGTTTTTGTATAAACAATTATTTTTTTATTTAAATCAATTGCTATAAACCCATAAAATGTAGTTTTTTCAATGATATTGGGCTATTATCGGTGATATAAAACCTTTTTTCCTAAAAATTGAGGTATAAAACCTCTTTTAAAAAAAATTTCACCTAAAAGTAGCTTCATTCATTAAGCTTTTAAATAGAAGAGAAAAGGGGTTTTATTTATTGTAAATTAACGGTATATTGCAAGGTTTTACATATTTTCTTTTTTTTTAAACTGTAGCGTTTATTGAAATATTAAAAGAAATTTTTAACTTATCATTTTCTAAAAAACCCTTAAAATGTAGTTTTTTTCAATGATTTTAGCTAGTTATCAGTGAAAAAGCTTTTTTTTTTTCTACAAATTGAAGAAATATTTCTTTATATTGTAGCTAATAGTTTTTTGATTTTTTGCCTAAAACTAATTTTAAAAAATTTTAATAGCAAAAAATTTGGGGTATTTTTCATGAAATTTAGATATAAATTTTAATTTTAAACAATTTTTTTTTAAAGTATTTAAAATTTTTTTTTTTGGAAAGGGCCTAAAAAATGTCGAAATTTGACTTTATTCAGCATTTTTTACACAACTATATCTTACGATTGTTATGAGCTAAAAATATGCATTTTCATAAAATTTAAGTATCAATTTTAATCCTCAAAACAACGTTTTTTCAAGTATTTAATGCTTTTTGAAAGCTTAAAAATGTCAAAATTTGACATTATTCACACTTTTACACAACTATATTTTATAATATTAAGAGCTTAAAATATGTATTTTTTCATGAAATTTATGTATCAATTTTATTTTTAAAAAAAAACGTTTTTTCAAGTGGTTTTATGTATTTTTGAATGGCTAAAAAAAGTCGAAAATTGGCATTATTCAGCCCTTTTTTGATAGAGAAATTCAAATGTGGTTTTTATAGTTTTTTTTCGTTTAGAAATTTCTATTTTTAAACTACTGTAAGCTTATAATAGGAGTTTGAGACTCTATATTGTGATACAATTTTTATATTATACGTTTTTCATAGTTTTCTTGTTAATTGTTGTGTTATATAATTAATAGAAGGAAATTTTAAATTATGATAATGCTTTATACCCTCAAAATGTGTTCTTTTCAATGATTTTTAGCTAGTTATCGGTGATATATAGCGGTTTTTCCTACAAATTGAAGTAAACAATCCTTTTTTTAGAATAATTTGCACCTATAAGTAGCTTACATTACATTAAGCTTATAAATAGAAGAGTAATAGGTTATTTATTGTTATATAACGGTATATTGCAAGCGTTTTTTTTATAGTTTTTTGTAACTGTAGCGTTATTGTATATATACAAGTAGTTTTACCCTTATCATATTGCTATAAACCCATGAAATGTTGTGTTTTCAATGATATTAGCTAGCTATCGGTGATATATAGCTGTTTTCCTACAAATTGAAGTATAAAATCCTCTTTTTAGAATAATTTGCACCTATAAGTCTTTCATTACATAAAGCTATTAATAGAAGAGTAAGAGGTTATTTATTGTGATATAACTGTATATTGCAAGCGTTTTTCATAGTTTCTTGTAAACTGTAGCGTTATTGTATATATACAAGTAGTTTTACTTATCAATTGCTATAAACCTATAAAATGTTGTGTTTTCAATGATATTAGCTAGTTATCGGTGATATATAGCTGTTTTCCTACAATTGGAAGTATAAAATTCTCTTTTTAGAATAATTTGCACCTATAAGTAGCTTCATTACATTAAGCTATTAATAGTAGAGTAAGAGGTTTATTTATTGTGAAATAACTGTATATTGCAAGCGTTCTTCATAGTTTCTTGTAAACTGTAGCGTTATTGTATATATACAAGTAGTTTTACTTATCATATTGCTATAAACCCATAAAATGTTGTGTTTTTCAATGATATTAGCTAGTTATCGGTGATATATAGCTCTTTTCCTACAAATTGAAGTATAAAATCCTCTTTTTAGAATAATTTTGGCACCTATAGTAGCTTACATTACATAAGCTATTAAATAGAAGAGTAAGAGGTTATTTATTGTGATATAACTGTATATTGCAAGCGTTTTTTCATTGTTTCTTGCAAACTGTAGCTGTATTGTATATATAAAAGTAATTTTATTTATCATATTGCTATAAACCCATAAATGTAGTGTTTTCAATGATATTAGCTAGTTATCGGTGATATATAGCTGTTTTCCTACAAATTGGAGTATAAATCCTCTTTTTTAAAATAATTTGCACCTATAAGTAGCTTACATTACATTAAGCTAATAAATAGAAGAGTATAGGTTATTTATTGTGATATAACGGTATATTGCAAGCGTTTTTCATAGTTTTCTTGTAACTGAAGCGTTATTGTATATATACAAGTAGTTTTACTTATCATATTGCTATAAACCCATAAAATGTAGTGTTGACAATGATATTAGCTAGTTATCGGTGATATATAGCTGTTTTCCTACAAATTGAAGTATAAAATCCTCTTTTTAGAATAATTTTGCACCTATAAGTAGCTTACATTACATTAAGCTATTAAATATAAGAGTAGAGGTTATTAATTGTGATATAAGGGTATATTGCAAACGTTTTTTCATAGTTTCTTGTAAACTGTAGCGTTATTGTATATATACAAGTAGTTTTACTTATCAAATTGCTATAAACCCATAATATGTAGTGTTTTCAATGATTTTTAGCTAGTTGTCGGTGATATATAGCTTTTTTTTCCCTAAAAATTGATTTATAAAATCCTCTTTAGAATAATTTGCACCTATAAGAGCTTACATTACATTAAGCTTTTAAATAAAAGAGTAAGAGGTTATTAATTGTGATATAACGGTATATTTGCAAGCGTTTTTCATATTTCTTGTAAACTGTAGCGTTAGGGA
>JACEEZ010008571.1:0-12500 GCA_016584305.1 Chionoecetes opilio
AGCAAAAACCCGAAAGAAGAAGGAAGAGTAGAGAGAGAGAGAGAGAGAGAAGACGAGAGAGAGAGAGAGAGGGGAGAGAGAGTAGAGAGAGAGAGAGAGAAGACGAGAGAGAGAGAGAGAGGGGAGAGAAGACAGAGACAGAGAGAGAGAGAAGAAGAAAAGAGAGAGAGAGAGATGAGGAAGAGAGAGAGAGAGAGAGAGACAGAGGAGAGAAGAGAGAGAGAGAGAGAGAGAGAGAAGAGAGAGAAGAGGAGAGAGAGAGAGAGAGAGACAGAGAGAAGAAGAGAGAGGACAGAGAGAGAGAGAGAGCCAACGAGAGAAGACAGGAAGGAGAGAGAGAGAAGAGAGAGACAGAATAAAAACAGACAGACAGACAGACAGAGTAGAGACAGAGACAGACACTCACACAAACAGACAGACAGACAGAAAAAGACAGAAAAGACACACACACACACACACAACAAACATAATATTTTCTCTACCTTTTTCATCGTCGCATAGAAGGCAGGATTGTGTAGCCCTGCATCATTGTCTTGGCCATTGGCTGCCATAGTGTTGACTCGATGCGGGGGGGAAAGAGAGGAAGAGAGAGAGAGAGAGAGAGAGAGAGAGAGAGAGAGAGAGAGAGAGAGAGAGAGAGAGAGAGAGAGAGAGCGAGGAGAGAGAGGAAAAGAGAGAGAGAGGAGAGAGGAGAGAGGAGAGAGAGAGATAGAAGAGAGAGAGAGGAGAGAGAGAGGAGAAGAGAGGATAGAGAGAAGCAGAGAGAGAGAGAGAGAGAGAGAGAGGAGAGAATAGAGAGAGAGAGAGAGAGAGGGAGAGAGAGAGGGGAGAGAGGGAAGAAGAGAGAGAGAAGAGAGAGAAGAGGAGAGAGAGAGAGAGGAGAGGAGAGAGAGAGCAGAGAGAGAGAGAGAGACGAGAAGAGAGGGAGAAGACGAGAGAGAAAGAGAGAGAGAGATAGAGAGAGAGTAGGAGAGAGAGAGAGACGAGAGAGAAGAGGATATAGAAATAATCAATTAAGTGAGTTGCTAGGGATAAGGCTTGGGAAAGGAATGTGGAACTTTCGAATTTTTTCATCACTATCATTTATATAAACAAAAAAAAAATCTTACTTTTCTTAATAATTTCAACTCAAGATTAAGATGGTTATTATTCCCTCGTTTCGTTCTTATAACTCTGTGTCACATGCTAGTGGGCTGGAGCAATCACTGGACAACAACACACACACACACACAGAACCAATCCACACACACACACACAACACACACACATACAATACACATACACAACACATTACACACAGAACACACAAACACCACAACATACAAACACAACTCCGTAGGGGAGTCCATAAGTGTATAGGTTAGCACGCTCGGGCTCACAACCGAGAAGTCCCGGGTTCGAATCCCGGGCGGAAGAGTAGACAGACGGGCGGCTTCTTAAAACCCGAACACTGTCCACAGCAGTGAATCGGGGACCGTGTGTTAGCCGGGGGTTTGTGACCCGCCCCGCCTGGGGTGATGGCTTCGGCCAAACACTAGCACTAAGGATGAATGATAAAATAAATGTTGATATGGAGAGGGCCATACGAGCGTTGCTCAGGCCACTGTAAATGCAATAGGTGAACACAACTAGGTGAATACACACACACATATACACACACAAACTACAAAGCATGACTTACCACCACACTCCACCACGCCACACACACACTCTCACTTCCATGCTACCGTAACTTGGCTATATTCAAGAATTGCTCGTCGAGGTCCCGGCTGTGGGATTTTGCCGACCGTCGTAACCTCACGCCTGGGATATACAAGAATCGTCGTCAACTGCCCGTCGCGTGGAGAGATGTGCGCACGTACCACACAACAACGATAGTCAAGGCAGCACATCAAATGTTTTGATTATTGTACACATATCAATTACTTTTACCAGCCGATTTATCATTTTGACATTAAAATAATAGCTATGTTAGTGTTCGCTTGTATGTCTAGGGGTCATGTAGAAAAGAATGGGCCTGAGTGATGTTGTGATTACATTGATGTCAGCGCCACCAGACAAATATTAGACCCCCAACAACCAACGACTGGCACGGGTGGTGGTGGTGGGCGACCACCACCACTGCCGGTGCCCGGTGGTGGGTCGCCACGGCATCCTCAAATTATCACTACCAATAAGGCCCTCCTGCACATAATTGACCTCAAATAGACATGTGTTGCATTCACAAGGTATGTAGTTACTCTCGGTATGTGAAAACTTCACCTCGAACTGGTCTGGGAAGAATATGATGAAATAAGGGCAGAGCGCAACGCATGGACAACACAAACCGGCCTGAGTGTAGCGGGATTCTATACTACTTCGCCGCCGGTGCACGGATAGCCATAATTATTGATAGCCCTCAAGGCGACGGCAGACTTCCCAATGACTCGCTAGAATTAATTTACCGAACTAATGACAGTATGTTAGGGGACAGTTAGATACTCATACATCCAGTTCTCGCTACGAAACTTCAGTTTCCTATCTTCTTAAGGGTCGTGGTTATCCTTCCAAATGCTTCTCTTAGTGTAATTGATAGTTATAGTATGTAGGGAGCAATACCCCCGTATACAACTTAATAGGTATCAGGTATATGTTCTTCCTATCTAATATACTATAAGAGTAGCTGGTGTCTGTGTGTAGTCTGCGTGTCTGTTTTGCGTAGCCGAAACTGTAAATTCAATTTTTATGAGAGTAGGCTCCAAAAATCGCCAAATAAATCGTAGGTGGTAAGCGGCTTCGTCCCATGCGATGGAATCATTTGAAGGGGGGGTTTTGGGGCTAAAAAACACCTTTCATGATTAGATACAGGAAAAAACTCTACGCGTAACGTCTTGCCGTATTTCACAAATCGTAGACTCATGGACGTAACGTGATTGTGCGGGTGTGAGGGGTGTTGGAATCACTCGGAAAAACAACAAAGGGTGAATCACACGGAACACATAGGGTTGGAATCACACGGAACACATAGGGTTGGAATCACACGGAACACAAAGGGTTGGAATCACACGGAACACAAAGGGTTGGAATCCACACGGAACACAAAGTGTGAATCACAGGAACACATAGGGTGGAATCAAACGGAACACAAAAGGGTTGGAAATCACACGGCACAAATAGGGTTGGAATCAACGGAACACAAAGGTTGGAGATCACCACGAAAACAAAGTGTGGGAGACACCACGGAACCAACAAAGGGTTGGAACACACGGGACGTGGTCTACCGTGGCACTTGACCATTGACAACCGACGCAACACGATACAACATCAAACAACATGGGTCCGAAGGGCAAACAAAGCAACTTGTGTATTTCCTTATGTAAGAAGAGGGGGGAAAATCATGTTACTAAATGTATTTCCCACACGTAATTATATTATTTTTTTCGGAAAGGATTTCAAATAAGGCTAATTTAGGTGTTTCAATTAATATGGTACATTACAACAGCTTTTTCGTGACTGTTTCATATATTTTAGAGTACAAACCCAAAAAAAAAAATCAAATATCATTGTTGTTTTGCCATCATTTAAATTAAGGCTTAGTGGTGTGTTTTAACAAATATTTGGATGCCAAGTAACCATTAAGGAGAATTTGTTACAAGACCACAACAGAGAATTGAAGTATTCATGATGTTTTAGGCTTATAAAGGTAATATACGTACCCAACCATTATTTACATACTTATTAGACTGTACTAATTATACCTACGATTATTGCTAGCTTATACAAAGACGAGTATACCATAAGGTAATAAGGTATTTATTAATACCATTGTAGTAATGCAACTACACTCCATTCTTCTAATCTGTGGATAATTAGAAAACAAGGATCTGTATTTAAAGTGTATTGTCTCTCACCAAGAGTAAGAAGTTAAATTGCGGTGTGTGCGTGTGCGTGTGCGTGTGTGGATTGTGTGTGTGTGTGTGTTGTGCGCGCGCGCAGTGGGGCGTGCGTGGCGTGCGTGCGTGCGTGCGTGCGTGCCTGCGGTGTGTGTGTGTGTGTGTTTGCGTGTGTGTGTGTGTGTGTGTGTGTGTGTGTGTGTAGGTGGGTGGGGGTTTGGTAGGGTGGATGGGTGGTGGGGGTGGGGGGTGGTTGGGTGGGTTGAGTGGTTGGGAGGGTGGGGGGGTGGGAGGGTGGGGGTGGGGGTGAGGGTGGGGTTGTTACATGGCTTTGTTACATGTGTCTTTCCTTTGGTAATTAACAGATAATATCGAGGTAAAGTGAAGCCGCACACACACACGCACGCACGCACGCCCGCACGCACGCACGCACGCGCGCGCGCACGGCGCACCGCACACACCACGCACACCCACGCCACCCCGCACAGACACACACCACCACAGTGACACACAGGACACACACACACACACACACACACACACACACACACACACACACACACACACACACACACACACACACACACACACACACACCACACAACACACACACACACCCCCCCACACACACAAAAACACACACACACACACACATTTGGGTGCCCGGGTGTAGTGATAGCACGTCAGTTTTTTTTTTTTTTTTTTTTTTTCACAAACGAGAAGACCGGGTTTCGATCCCCGGGCGAGCGGAAACAGATGGTGTTCCTTAAAACCGAGCCCCTATCCACCCAGCAGTGAATGTGTAACGGGTGTTATGCCGGTGTTTGTGACCTGCTATCCGGGGTGCTGGCTATCGGCAAACAAAGCACTAAGGGATGAATGATAAAAATGTGATATGGGAGACGGGGCACACGAGCATTGCTCTGGCCCTGTAAAATACAACTAGATGAATACAACAGATGAATACACACACACAACACACACACAAACCTGTGAAAAAACAGCTAGGTAAATACACACACATTACAACACACACACACACACACACACACACACACAACACACACAGGAAAGAGATAGTTTGCCTTTCTTACCTTTGGGCAGTTCTCATCGATACAGAGAATCTCTAATCCCTCTTAATCTCTCTAACATATTTTGTTTATTTTGGTTTAGCACTAGTTCATTTCCTCATGTATGTATATTATGCGTGTTTACCTTTTTGTCCTGTATTGCCTTCGGGAGAATTTAGATTATTATTATATTATATATTAATTATATTATATTATTATTATCATTGGTATATTATTATTATATATTACCATTCATTAGTATTATACAACACTACTGGTGAGGAAAAATTTTATGAGTTCAGGAAACAATATAGAAATAGGGGGGGTTGCTTTTCATATGCTGAAAACGTCTTACAGAAATCTATTTGCTACGTCCTGGCGAAGAAATATATGCAGTGTCAGGGCATATAGATAGTTAATGTGAGTGGATAGAATGTGAAGGTTGCATCATTACATGAACTAATAATGTCTTCGCTGTGTTAAATTCCAGGCTGTCTACATATTGGTACAAGAAGGATCTGTCTTGTTCTTTATTTTGTATTTTTGGCGTTTGATCCTTCCCTTTTTTTTTCCTTATCGCGCTCGTGTGAGAATTATAGGACGGTTGGAGAACAAATGTGGTTACTCGTCAGTGTGTAATGTAGGGATTCAGTATTTTCTTGAATAGAATAAAAACGTCGTGTGTAAAAATTGTGATTGTTGTGTATACAAGAAATCAAGAACGCAACACACAACACACACACACACACACACCACACCACACACACACACACACACACCCACACACACACAACACACACACCACACACGCACACGTACACGAACCACACACACGCCACAGCACACGCACCAAAGACAATATAATCAAGCTCGGAATACTAAAATTGATCTCTTTCTTAATAGGCGATGTATGGAATTTTACTTATTGAATACTGTCTGATACGAGCAACTTGACCTTTTGTTACTACGTATGTCAATAACTGTCGAAATAAACGTACCATTTTAGTCATAAATGTTAATCATCATGCATTATTATAATTAATAGCCTTGTACTTGTAGAGGAACTAATCAAAGTCACTTCCTTTCAATCTTCATGTTTCCGTGTCTATACCAAGTTATACAGAGAACCAGAGTAGCACGGAGACTACTATATTTATAATTTTCAATCATGTATGATTATTTATCAGTAGTGTTTGCATGTATCGCTTATCAATAGATCACTTCTGTACAACGTAAAATCAGCAGTACACACCAAGGAGTATCCTGTGTAACTCGCATGTCCTTGCGAGAGTTTGCATAACACCTTGGGAAAACAAGTATTATTGAGAAGTGAAATTTGTATGATATCTCCAGAAATCGTGTGAAATAAAATAACGCTGGAAACTGGACAATATGAGTAATCCTTCATTCCAGTTAACCAAAGCTTATGCACACTCCACCTAGTTTACAAATGGTGACCCGGAGTGTTTTTTGTAGCAATGGTTTTAGGTGGCTTAAAACTGGTGCGTCATCTCGGCATAGAAATATAATTTCTATGCCTGCTGACACAAGAGCTTCCTAGTAGTGCGGACCGGCGTCTTCGGAAGCATGGTCCCATTGATCCCAGCTCTAATTCCTAGCCTCCAGCTTCACTGGTGTTTGCAGATGTAAGCGGGATAGGAGAATACACGTTAGTGTAGCGCCACCATAAAGGTACCCCTATAGGTGCTTTTTTTTTTCCCCCCCAAAAGGGCATTTTTTTCCCCCCTTAGTCAAATTTATTAATGGGGACCAAAACGGTAAATTTGACGAACGGGTTATCATTTTTTTTTGATAAGACCTACTCAGATTTATAGGTTTTTATTCAAAAAGACTAACCTTGTTACTCAGCGGATAACTTGGGTTACTCGTTTTAACCCCACGGCTTTAGTATGCTAAGTTAGCCCCCATGACAATTTTTTGTTTTGTGGGGATAACAACACAAACGAGTAAAAGGACACATAAATTTTTGATATTTTACACTATAAATTACTTTTACCAGCCTAATTTTTATCTTTTGACATTAAAATAATAGCTATTTAGTGTTCGCTTGTCTTGTCTTAGGCGTTATGTAGAAAAGAATGGGGAGTGAGTTTTGAGTACATTTGATCTCGCGCCACCAGACAATAATGACCACCAACCCCAAACGCCGGGGCACCGGGGGGTGGTGGTGGGGCGACCACCCCCACTCCCCCGGTGCCCGGTGGTGGTCCCAGGGCCCCTAAATAGTTATCCCCCAATAAAAGGCCCCTTCCTGCCCCAAATTTGACCTTAATAGACATGTGTGTTAAAAAGGGATTTTTTTACTCTCGGTTATGTAAACTACCCGAATGGTCTGGGAAGAAATATGAGGGAAATAAGGGCAGAGCGCAATGCATGGAAAACAAAACCTGTTGAGTGTACGCGGTGATTTTTTATACTTACTTCGCCCGGGGTGCACGGATCGCCATAATTTTTGATAGCCCTCAAGGCGAGGGCCCAGACTTCCAAATGCTCCTAGACATTAATTTCCCAAACTAATGACGTAGTTAGACAGT
Organism: Chionoecetes opilio; assembly: GCA_016584305.1. Taxonomy (NCBI): domain Eukaryota; kingdom Metazoa; phylum Arthropoda; class Malacostraca; order Decapoda; family Majidae; genus Chionoecetes; species Chionoecetes opilio. Next base: position 7,498 of record JACEEZ010008571.1, read on the forward strand.
TACTATTCATTCCCTCATTCTACGCTACGAAATTTTCCATTTCCTTCTTCTTTAGGGGGTGGTTTTTTCCCAAACTGTTCTTTTACGTGTAATTTGATGTTAATAGTATGTATGCAGCAGATCCCCCTTATACCTAAGGTATCCTGGTATTTTTTCTTCCTATCTAATATATTGGATACTTGTGTCTGTGTGTCGTCTTGTGTCTTTTTTTGCTAGCCGAAATGAAAATTCATTTTTATGAGAGTAGGCTCCAAAAAAATCGCAAATAAAACGTAGGTGGTAAGGGCTCGCCCTGTCGTTGAATCATTTTGAAGGGGGGGGTTTTTGGCAAAAAACCCCCTTTTTCAGTGATTAATTACAGAAAAACTCTACGGTAACGTCTTGCCGTATTTCAAAAACTCCGTAGACCTGGACTTAAACGTTATTGGCGGGGTGGAGTGTGTGGTTGGAATCCTGGGAACACAAAGGGTTGGAATCACACGGACACATAGGGTTTTGGAATCACAGGAAAACCATAGGGGGGAACACACGGAAACAAAGGGGTTGGAATCACACAAACCAAAAAGGGGTTGGAATCACAGGGAAAACACAAATGGTTGGGAATCACAGGGAACCTGGGGTTTGGGAAATCACAGGGGAACAAAAAGGGGTTTGGAACACAGGGGGAAACATAGGGTTGGAATACACGGAACACAAGGGTTTGGAATCACACGGAACCAAAGTGTTGGAGCCAAAAGGGAACAAAAAGGGTTGGGAAATCACAGGACGGGGGTCCCCGTGGCATTTTGACCTTTGACCAACGACGCAACACGATACAAAATCAAACTGGGCCGAAGGGAAACCCAAAGCATTTGTGTTTTCCTATGTAAGAAGAGGGGGAAAAATCAGTTACTAATATGTATTTCCCCCGAAAATTATTATTTTTTTTTGGGAAAAGGATTTCAAATTAAGAGTTTTTTATTTTTTAAATTTAAATTTGGTACAATTACAACGCTTTTTTCGTGTGTTTCAATTTTTTTAGAGTACAAACCCTAAAAAAAAAAAAAAATAATTTTTTTTGTTTTTTGCCATCTTTTAAATTAAGGCTTAGTGGTTTTTTTAATCAATATTTGGATGAAAAGTTCCCATTAAGAGATTTTTTTTTTTTTAGCACGGGAGTAATTTGAAGTTTTTAAAATGATGTTTTTAGGCTTTAATGGGAAATATACCGTTCCAACCATTACTTTACTACTTTAAGCTTACTTATTTTATACCTACTTATTATTGTTTCTTTACCCTTTCTATTAACCATTTAAATTAATAAGGGGATTAATACCATTTTAGTAAAGATTTATCATCACTCTGCTTTTAAAGGGCATAAATTATGAAAAAGGATCTTATTTAAAAGTGTTTTTTTTCACCAGAGTAAGAAGTAAAAGAGGTGTCGGGGGCGTGTGCGTGTGGGTTGGTGGTGTGGTGTTTTGCGCGGCGCGTGCGTGCTTGCGTGCGTCGTGCGTGCGTGCTTTCGTGCGTGCGTGCGGCGTGCGTTCCTGCGTGTGTGTGTGTGTGGGTTGGTGGGTTGGTGTGTGTGTGTGGTGGGTGTGTGTAGGTGGGTGGGTGGTTTGGTAGGGGGATTGGGGGGGGGGTGGTGGGTGGTTTGGTGGGGGAGTGGTTGGGAGGGTGGGGGGGGGGGTGGGGTGGGGTGAGGGGGGGGTGTTACATTTGGCTTGTTACATTGTTCTTTTCCCTTTTGGGAATTAAAAAGTTAATCGAGTAAAAGTGAGCCCGCACACCACACCCCGCACGCACGCACGACGCACGGGGCCGCACGCCCCGCGCGCCGGCGCCAAAGCACACACACGCACCCCACACGCACACACACGCACACAGACACACACACCACGTGACACACAGGAAAACACACCAAAACACACACACACACACACACACACACACACCACACACACACAAACACACACACACACACAAACACCACACCCACACACCACACAAACACACACACACCACCCCACATTGGGTGCTCCGTGGGGTATGTTGCACGCTCGGTTCACAACCGAGAAGTCCCGGTTCTCCCCCGGGGGGAGCGGAAACAGATGGGTTGTTTCCTTAAACCCGAGCCCCCGCCCCCCACGGAATGGGTACCGGGGGTTAGCCGGGTTTGTGACCTGCTCTCCGGGGTTTCTGGCTTCGGCCAAACACAAAGCACTAAGGATAATGATAAAAAGTTGTATGGAGCGGGGGGACACGAGCATTGCTTGGCCCTGTAAAAATAAACTAATGAATACAACTAATGAATACACACCACCCAAAACACACAAACCTGTGAAAAAACCCGCTAGGTAAATACACACACATACTACACCCACACACACACACAAAAACACACACACAACAGAAAGAATAGTTTGGGATTTCTTTTACCTTTTTTCGTTCTCCGATACAGAGATATTTTCTTAAACCCCTTAATCTCTCTTAAAATATTTTTGTTTTATTTGGTTTAGCCTTAGGTTCTTTCCCCATGTATGTTTTATTATTTTGTTGTTTCCCTTTTTTTTCCTGTATGCCTTCGGGTGGAATTTTAATTATTTTTTATTATTATTTTATTATTTTTTATTATTATTTTATCATTGGTATTATTATATTTTTATTATTTTCCCTTAGTATTATACAAAAACCCATACGTGAGGAAATTTTGGGTTTTAGGAAAAATAAGAAAGAGAGTGGGTTGCTTTTTCCCTATCCTTTAACTTCTTACAAGAAATTTCCCATTTGCTTTACTTCCCGGCGAAGAAAATAATGATTTCAGAGGCAATATGATAGTTAAAGGGATGGATAGCATGAAGGTTGCTCACTTTACATGAACTATCATTGTCTTTCGCTTTGTTACCTCCAGCTGTCCCCAATTTGGGAAAGCATGGATCCTGTCTTTCTGTTATTTGGGCTTTTTTATCTCTTATCCTGCTCGTGTGAGAATTTTAGGCGGTTTTGGAAAAAATGTGGTTACTCCTCAGTGTGTAATTAGGGATTCAGTATTTTTTTGAATAGAAAAAAAAAGTCGGTGTAAAAAATTGTGATTGTTGGTTAACGGAAATAAACACACACACCACACACCCACCACACACACACACACACAAAACACACACCACCAACACACACACCACACACACACACACACACACACCACCACACACCACCACACTACACGCACCACAAACCCCACGCACAAATAAATAAATAAGCTGAATATAAATTATTTTTTTTAATTAGTAATGTATGGAAATTTTCTTATTTCTAATACTGTCTGATCGATCAAACCTTACCTTTTTTTACTAGTATGTCAATAAAATTCGAAAAAAAGTACCCTTTTAATAACTGATCATCACATTTTATAATTATAGCCTTGTACTTGTAGCGACTAAATAAGTCACTCCTTTCAATCTTCATGTTTCCGTTTTCTCTACCAGTTTATACAGAGAACCAGAGTAGCACGGAGACTACTCTATTTATAATCTTCAATCATTGTTATGATATTTATCAGGTGTTTGCATTGTTATCAGCTTATCAATATATATCAATTCTGTACAACGTAAAATCAGCAGTACACACCAAGGAGTATCCTTGGTGTAACTCGCATGTCTTGGCGAGAGTTTGCATAACACCTTGGAAAACAATTATTTATGAGAAGTGAAATTTGTATATATACTCCAGAATTTGTGAAATAAAATTAACCTGAACTGGACAAATGAGTATCCTTCATTCCAGTTAAACCAAAGCTATGAACACTCCACCTTAGTTACAAATGGTGACCCGGAGTGTAGCAATGGTTTTCTAGGTGGCTTAAACTGGTGCTGTCCATCTCGGCATAGAAATATAATTTCTATGCCTTGCTGGACACAAGAGCTCTCCTAGTCGTGGGACCTGCGTCTTCGGAAGCATTCGTCCCATTGCTCCCGCTCTATATTCCTAGCCTCCAGCTTCACTGGTGTTTGCTAGGATGTAAGCGGGATAGGGAGAATTACACGTTTACGTGTAGCGCCACCTATACAGGTTTCCCACCCAACCCCGGCACCTTCTGTGCCTTCCTCAGGGCATTTTTGCCCTCAGACGCCTTACTGCGTCCTCAGCGGCCTATGCGCATTCAGCGCGGCCACTACCCCGCCAGGCGCCTCACTGCGTCCTCAGCGGCCTAATGCGCATTTAGCGCGGGCCCTGCTTCCTCCGAGGCCTCACTGCGGCTTATGCGCATTTAGCGCGGCCGCTGCCTTCCTCCAGACGGCTCACCGCGTCCTCAGCGGCCTTATGCGTGTTTAGCGCGGGCCCTGCTTCCTCATACGCCTCAGTGGCCTATGTGCACTCAGCGCAGCCACTTCACCCTCTGACGCCTCCTTGCGCCCTCAGCACGACCTCACGCGCATTCTGCGCAACTCCAGTGTTAACGCTGAATCACTCCACGGCCGCCGCTCGCCGCCCTATGGATTACCAGCCCTGTGGATTACCAACCCTCAACTCCACAGTGTTAACGTGACTCACTCCACGGCCGCTACTCACCACCCTGTGGATTAAACACCGCCCTGTGGATTACTCACCACCCTATGGATTACTCACCGCCCTGCGGATTACTCAACCCTCAACTCCACAGTGTTAACGTGATTCACTCTACGGCCGCCACTCGCCGCCCTATGGATTACTCAACAAGCCCTGTGGATTACTCAACCCTCAACTCCACAGTGTTAACGTGACTCACTCCACGGCCGCCGCTCGCCGCCCTTTGGATTACTCACCACCCTGTGGATTACTCATCGCCCTGTGGATTACCAGCCCTGTGGATTACTCATCACCAGGCTGCAACTCCGCCATGGCGCAACACTGCCACGCCCGCAACACAAGCCGGCGGCACCACTGCCATGGCGTCAACACTGCCTCGCCCGCGACTTACTGCCGGCGGCACCACTGCCATGGCGGTAACACTGCCACGCCCGCAACACTGCCGGCGGCACCACTGC
>JACEEZ010008572.1:0-30415 GCA_016584305.1 Chionoecetes opilio
AGGCAAAAAGATGCGGTCATAGAATAGGCCGAAGCATGTATGTTTGTAGGCCACGTATCAGCACAACTGAATTTATTGGGGGGAAGAAATAAAAAAAAAAAAAAAAAATGTTTTTTTTTTCTTCCAGAAATTATAATTTCTTAGGTATGACGTAGCTTGTTTAAGGTCTCAGGCGTGATGCGCACACCTGAGACCTTAACCCTACGTCTGATACGTTTATTAAATTTTTTGGTGGATAAAAGAAAAAACGAAAAACAGTGCATTGATTAAAACATTATTTTTTAGTAATAGTTGTAATAATTAATTGAGAGAGTCTTCCAAGTGACCTAGCGGTTCTCTCCGACACTCCTTAAGTTTTTGTTTACGGAGAACTTTCAATCAATCAATCATTGGGGGCATACGCCGGGGGGCGCGTCGCCTCGCCCACCCTACGACGCCACTCCTGGGGGTCACCACGCGCGAGTTCCCATGCAGGCTCCTTTCCCATACCAAGCAGCTCTCGACAAGAAACATCAACTTGCCCCAGCCACGAGCCTTGTGGGCGCCCCCTTGGCCTCCTCCACGCCGGATTGTCTCTTACAGATACAACCCGATGGGAAGGATCGGTTTCAGGGTAGCGTGCCACATGCCCATATAGCCGAAGTTGGCGCTGACGGACTATGCAGGTAATAGGCCTCGATTCAGTCTCACGGTGCAATCGCTGATTTGACACGTAATCATCCCAGCGATACCCCATGATTCTGCGAAGACACTTATTACCAAAGGCATTGATTCGTCTCTTCAAGTCACTATTTAGTGTCCATGTCTCACAACCATAGAGTAAGACAGGGATCACAAGCGACTTGAAGATCCGGATCTTTGTCCTCCTGCACGGGTACCGACAACGCCAAATACTCCCGCTGAGCGAGTCCATAACACCGTGGGCTATGCCAATCCGTCGTAAGACTTCTTGACGTGACCCGCCGTCATTATGGACTGCGCTACCAAGGTATGTAAAACTTTCCAAGATCTCAATGTCCTCGCTACACGCATGAACAGACTGTACTGCTTCATCTAGTAAGTCTCCAAATACCTGGACCTTGGTCTTGAGCCAGGAGACCTCAAGTCCCAAAGGCTTTGCCTCCTCGTGCAGCGCCTCGAGAGCCATCACCAGGACCTCCAGCGACTCAGCAAAGATTACTGCATCATCGGCAAAAACAAGATCAGTGATCTTGGTGTTGCCTACGGATGCTCCACAATCACTTTGATCTACAACCTTGTCCAATATCCAGTCCATACAAGCGTTGAAAAGTGATGGGGCAAGGACGCACCCCTGCCTCACTCCTGTATTCACAGGAAAGAAGCTGGATACACCTGCCCCACACTTCACCAGCACTCTCAGTCCCAGAATACAGACCAGTTATCAAACCAATAATCCTTGCAGGAATCCTCGAAGTCGCAGAAGATCCCAGAGTGACTCACGATGCACTGAGTCAAACGCCTTCTTGAGATCAACATAGGCTGCAAGCATCCCCTGTCGAAACTCACGTCAGCGTTCCACCAGGACACGAAGGACACTGTCCTGGAGAACTTTCGCCATTAGCTATATTTTAACTCGGAATTGTACGGGTGACGCGGCGGTTTTTTTTAGGGGGTGGTTTTGGGGTGGTGTTTTGGGTCTTTTGTCCCCCCAAGACGCCAAAACCCTTTTTTAAACCCGAACCCAATTTCCCAAACCCCCCATAAATTTAAAAAAACCTATAAACAAATCCCCGTAAGGGGGGCTGCGGGTATTGCCCCCGGCGGCGTAAACCCGTGAAATTTTTCTTTGTAAATTTGGTGGTTTTAAATCTGATGGCCCAATGTTCAACCCCCACCCTAAAATTTTTTTGACGTAAAACGAGTTAAAATGGGGCTTTAAAGGAAAGGGCAATGTTTTCCCCGTATAAATTTTTTTTATTTATTTTCCTTTCTTCACCCCTCTTTGATGCTATTCCCCCCAGGGCGCATCGTCTCCGCACATAAACAAACGTAGAGCATAAGCCGTGTGTCCAAAAACACTGTGCCCGGGGATACCAAAACCGGGGCTCTATGGAGAGGGCTGGGGCCTGGGGGTTTAGGCCACCCGTGGGGGCATAGGAAAAATTTTATTTGGGAATTGAAAACCCCCGGGCGAATTGGGGACTCGTCCCCCTGTGCTGCCCGGGGGGGCGAACCTGTTCCCCCCCTTTCAAAGTAACACCGGCAAATGTTTGGGTTAAGAAAATTTTTAACAATTTACAAGATTTTTCTTCATTCTTTCCCACGATTAACGTTTGCCCCCTTTCAAAGTCCATCCGGCACAAACCCCGGTTTCTCAAGGAAACATGACCGGGTTTTCCCAAATTTGAGTAACAACCCCAATAAAAGGTTTCCGATCGGTTGGGGGCATAGACCCGGGGGGTTTTAAAAACCCATTTAATTTTCCCAAAAGGGGAAGTTTTTGTTTAAAAGGGAGGGGGCCGTAATTTTTTAACCCCCCGGGATGATCATCTGAGCGTGCTTTTTTGTTGAACTGAGGGATACCTTGGGCATGCCGTTCCCTTTTTTGAAGCCACGGTTTTTCCAGCTTTGAAAACTGGAGTTTTCCCGACCGACAAAAACAAAAGATTTGAGAGGTTTATTTGTGTGTCGGGCACAGTATTCCCCCTAAATACAAAAATTTTATTAAATTTTATTTTTTAAAACCCAAACGGGTGAAATGACAATGGAACCGGGCCCCTTAAATTTTTTGGGAAAGGGACCAAAACCGGGGTTTCCCCCTCACCTACTTTCCCAATTTTAAAAATTTCCCAAAAGTGTTTTTTCCTTTCCCCAGGCACTCTCATTGGACTGATTTTGAGAGGGTAAACTTGGTTTCCCCGGATTTAAAATTTTTTTTCAATGATCTTGAAAGACCAAGGCTTGAATTTGGTTTTTTGGGCCCCACCCGGTTTAAAATTTGAAGAAATCACCACAAATGGGACGACCCTTTTTCCCCAAGGGGATGTCGATTGGGCCAATTTATAACCCTCAAAAAATGTGTTTAAAAGGGCCCCCGGGGCTCCCGACATGGGGTCATGGAAAACTCGTCCCCCCAAAAAATCGTGGCCCCGTCGCAAAAAAACGTTTGGGGCTTTTGTCCCCACCGGGAAAATTTTAGCCGACTTTAGTGCACTCATCCATAATAAAAAGGAAGTTTTAGGGTCCCAGTGCCAAATGTCGCCCCCCCCTTGAAAGAAAATTTCCCGCCCCGAAACCCCCGGGCCAATGCCCTTAAACCTGGTCCCCTTTTTGTTTCAAATCTTTTCCCCCCCCGACGATCGGAAAACCAACCCGGGTTTTGAAAGTAGGCCTTTTTCCCGTACCCCCAGGGAAACCCTCAAGAGGGGGTGCTCTGGATTGGAGGGGCGGGCCCTGCAAAAAAACCCCCTGCCTGTCCCATCCCCCCGGGGTCCCCTAGGGGTGCTTTTGGCCGGGAGAAATTTTTTTTCCCCCGATTAACCAATATTTTAAAAATGGGGGGTTTAAGGGGGCATTTTTTCCCCTTTAAATCCCCTGCTGTTTTCTGAGCCGTGGGTGAGGCCCCCGTCCCTCGGGCCTTTTCCCGGCGAGAAATTTGGGGTATTAAGAACAATTTTTAATATTTAAAAATTTCAATTTACATAGACTTACAAGGCGGAAAAGAGGGCCCGAAAGGGGGTTCCCCAAGAAGGCTGAAAATTAAAATTTAATTTCAAAAAAAAAGGTTTAAAAAATTTTAAATTTTTAAATTGGGGAAAAATATTTAGGTTTTAGGGTCCCCCAAAAAGGGTTTCCATTTATAAATACAATTGAGCATAAAAATGTCCCCGTACCCCACCCCCCCTCCTCCCTTCCCCACAGCTTTGGGAAAAAGAGGCAAAATGTGAGGTTAAAAAAACTAATGAAAAAAGATAATGAAATATATAACAACCGGAATTTAAAAAAAATATACTACTTTCTAACCTACTACTAAATACTAAAACTACTAATAACTACTACTAATAATAAAAAATAAAAAATTAAAAATAGTAAAAAAATAATTTTTAAAAAAAGTAAACAGAAATGAGTTAAATAATAAAAACAAACATTCGAAACCTGACATCCCCCCCTTTCTCAAAACCCCCCCAAAAAATTAAAAAAAAATAATAATTTAAAATTCGATAATATAATCAAATAAAACCCAAATTTTTTTATCCAAATAAACAAATTTTGGAAACGAACCCGAGACCACCAGAGAGGAGCAAACTTAACCCGATTATCTAAACTAAAATAACTAAATTAAAATAAATTAAAACTAACTACTACCAAATCCTTCCAATAGAAGGTCTTTTGAGGGAATTTGATCCTTTTCCCAAGGGGTTCCAAAATACCCCACAAACCCCCTTTTTCACCGAAAAAAACCCCCACATCCCCGGGGGGCCCCAATGGGCCACCCGGGGACATAAAGGTTTTTACCCAAAAGGGATTCACTCTCCCGGGGTTTTTTCTCAGGGTTTAAAATGTAACCCCCCTGATGATGGCATAACCAGACTTTTTTATTCTAATGCGGAAACCCCCACATCCCCCGGGTCCCCAAAAACGCTAAATAAACCCTTTAATTCCGTGAACCTTAAAACCTAGTTTTTTGAATTTTTCGGCCTGCTCGTGTTTTTAATTTTTACTTTCTGGGTACGCTCTTTGGGGGAGTTTACAAACCCCTTCCCTTTCCCGACGTAAAAGGGGAGGTGGTGGCGGGTTTACGGAGTTGCCTGGGAGGGCCGCCTGGAACCCCTTTCCCCTTTTTGGGTTTGGGGTTTTTTTCCACTAAAAGGAGAGGGTTTGGGGGCCGAGGGGGTTAGCGGTTTGGGGTGGTAAAATTTAATGTTTTTCCCAGTTTCCCAATCCTGGCCCGGGGGGAAAACCCCTTTCCCAAAAGCCTGGTAGGGGGGGAAAAAAAAAAGGTTTTCGAATTTCCAAATCCCCCCAAGAAGCAACTGTCAAATCCATCGTCGAGTGTGAAAAAACCCCCATGCACAATTTAATGGTTTTTCGATTGCGAGTGTGGGGCGGGGTTAAAAACCTAGGGGGTGGCCCTGATCCTTTACTGAAAATCCAAACCCAAAAAAAACGCCGTCTTCCCCCTAAGAAACCCCAGGGGTCATATAAAAAAATTTCCGGCCCCGCGCCCCAAACTGGCGGATTTGGGCCCAACCCTCAAAAAACTCTCCCTTTAGCCTTTCAGGCGTAGAGCAGGGGTTTTTTTAACCTTTTTTTCCCCCCCCCCCTAAAAAAACCCTTTTTAGGTTTTTGTTTATGTCCCGCCAGTACCCCTTTCCCCCTTTTTGATAAGTGGAAAAAAAAAACCCCCAAAAAAAACATTTTTTCCCGGGGTAAAATTTTTTTTAAAAACTGAAGGGGAATTAAAATACATAAAACCCTCATGCCATAACCAAATTTTTCCCGTTTTAAAGGGGGAAAAAGCTGGGAAAAAAAAAAACTAAAAACCCACTTTCGTTATCCAAATTTCAACTGGGTGTAAAAAGGGGGAAATTTAAAAGATGGCTGGAAATGTTTTCCTCAACCCAGTCCCAGTCAACCCCAAAGGGAAACAGTTTTTAAACTTTAAAACACATCGAAAGTCGGGGTTTCCCCCATTCATTTGAGATTTAGTTTTTATTTTTGGGCCAGTAAGCTTGGGAAAAACCCCGTTTACACAAATATGGTTTATGGGAAAAGTAAAAGAGAGCGGAAAAAGGCTTTCCCCTGCGACATGTTTATATACTTGGGTTATTTTTACAAACCCGAACCTAATTTAAAGGGTTTTTTTTCAAAAGGGTCAAACAAATGGGTCCCTTCACGGGTCAAAACTTTTCCCCGAATGACATTCCCTTAAAGAAAGCCATCATTGTATTTTTAAAGGGTTTTCTAATTAGCTTCAAATTAAAATTCAGAACATCTGGGAAAAATCTCTTTTAATTTTATTTTGCCCCCGTGAGGAAAGATGCTCCACTATTAAATTTGCCAAAATTTAATTTTTACAGTAGAGGGTGGGCCTTGGGCTGTCACTGTGTTTCAAACAATTTTTAAAAATTTCCTTTTCCTTTCTTTTTTCCCCAAAAGTTCTGTTTCATCAAAAACTCTTCAATTTGGGCAAAAACGTCAGTGAAAAAGCATCAAACTCCTTGCAAAGACCCTTTTTGAAAATTTTTGGTGTGTAAAAATGTAAAAAAAGATAAAGGCAAGGTAAGGGGAAAACCCCCCCTTTGGATCAAATTCACTTTGCCCTATAAAACTGAGAAATTTCCTTTCCCGTTTTTTACGGTTAAATAAATCTTTTAGTTTGTGCTGCCCCTCAAAAAAATCCCCTTTAAAAAATTTCCAAAGAGATAAACCCTCGAAACCCCTGTGGGGGTAAAAAGAGTGTTTCCCGACCGGAAAACTAAATTTTTGAACCCGAGAAGTCAAATAATTGTATTCAAAAAAAAGGGGGGCAAAGGAACCCCTTTAAAAGAATTTGGGCCATCTTACGTGGTATCCAAACAAACCCCTTTCAGCTTTAGTAGGCATGTGCTTGAATGCTAAAGCTTGCCTGTGTATCCCTGGGGCAAAAGTGTTTTTCCTTTCTTTTTGACCCGTAATTCTTGCTTTTAAAAACCTGATGACTGCCCAGCCATGGCAAAGGGAAACTCCGTCCCTTTTTTTGAGACCTCATCTGTAGACCAAAACCCGAACCACCAAAATCCCCAGGTCCTAGAAATATGTGGTTCATTTTTTTGGGCTCCCATATTAAGGATGAATATACCCTTGTTTTGAATCCCTGCAGAGGGGATGACCCCCAAATTTTTCCCAAGGGGTGCGTAAAAATTTAGTTATGAAAGAGAATTTAAAACTTTTTAAAAATTAACCCCACTCGAAAAGACGGGAAGTAAGGGGGGGGGGTTTTAAAAGGGAAAGGGGAAAAAGGGGTAAAGGGATTTAATGGGAAGGAGAAAAAAGGGAAAGTTCTTACGGGTTTAAACCCCGGGTAGAAAAAAAAAGTAAAAAGGAATTCAACTGGAAGATTGTAAAAATTTTTCTGTAATAAAAAAAATTTACTGTAAAATTTTTAAAAAGAAATAAGAAAAAAACTGGTTCACAAAATAGGGGGTGATGAATTTGGAATAGATCCTAGGGCGCAAAAAAGTTTTTTAACCAAAAAGACTTCCCGGGATTTTTGTGCGGAGTCCAAATTTGGGAGCTTTTAAAAAGGGGGGTTTTGGGTAGGGGCATGGATGGGGGTGAAAGGGGAAAGTTTGGTAGTGTTTTTGGTTAAAAGGAAACTCCACGTGTAGGGGCCCCCAAAGGGCCCCTTGTAGCTTCCTTATTTTCTTAAGGGCCCTTTTTGTAAAATTTAGAACAAAAATTTAAAAAGGGTAACAGTGTAAAAATTTTTTTAGAATTTAAAAATATTTAGTAGGGAAAAAATTTCCATCGCGGCAAACACGGTTTACAATTGGGGGTTTTTTGGGCCCCTTTAAGCCTCGCATCTCCCCCGTCCCGTTTCCCCTTACAACCCAAAGGGCTGTGACGTCACGTTTCAAGGAAACCCATAGTCCCCGATTTAAAAGCCCCCCAGTCCGTAATTTAAGCAAATTTTTTTGCAATAACATTGTGTTTTTAAAGCAATTCTAAAACAGGAAATTAGGGAATTTTTAAAATACTTTTTTAAAAAATTTTCATCTTCCCCTATCCCGGGAAATTTTTTTTTCAATTTTTAAATTTTGGGGATTTACTTCATCTCCGTAAAAGGAAAATCATCGGCCCCGGTATTTTAAAATTTTTTTTTTGAAAACCCTTCAGTTCGGGGGCATAATGGGGCAAATCCAATTTTTTTTCCCGTAGTAAACGTAAGTCCCCGACATAAAAATTTTTTTTTCCACCGCTATCATCGTCCAGCCCAAAGGGCAAGGGGAAACCCTCCCTAAAAAATGGGATCCCAAACCTTTTGGCCCGGATCTGCTTGGAGCATAAAAAGTTCCAAGGCCCGTCTTTTTTAAACTCTGTCGTCCCGAGTTTTTTGGCATTTTTATTTTGGGCACACGAACCCTCATTTCCCTACAAAAATTTAAAGTTTTAAAGAAAAAATAAACTGAATTTCCTCAAAAAATAAAAGGGAAAACCCTAATAAAAAGTTTCCCCCACAAGACCCCCGACCGGTTTAAAAAATTTTTAAAAATAACACCCCCCACCCCCTATCCCAAATGCAACACCAAAAAATCTGCCTAAAAGCTTTCCAAAACCCCCGTGTCCCCGCCCCTCAAAGGGGCGTCGCAGGGGGCACCAAATGGGGCTTTCCCCCTGAGGGTTCCCCCCAAGGGAAAAATTAGAGGAAGGTGGGGGTGGTGTTTTAAAATTTTTTGGGGGACGGACGCTACGCCAAACTTTAGGAAAATGAATCGAAACACGGCCCGCTTTTTGGGGTGTCTTTTAAATATTTCTATTTCAAGGGAACCCTTTCCCTGCCCCTTTTTTTGGTTTTTTTCCCCCTTTCCTAATTTTCCCTTTTTTCCCCTTATATTTTGACTTTATATATAAATTTATTAAAGGGAAAAAAAGAAGAAAATCTGTTGAATCAATTTCATTTTATTAAGGAAAATTTCCCTCAGCCCAAAACTTTTACATTCCCGTACATGCAGGGGGTTGCCCAAAGTTGAAAACCAAAAAAATTTGGGGGCCGATATCAAAAAATCAAAGGAAATATTTCCAAATAGGCAGAAAAAAAAGGGGGGTTTCAGTAGAATGACCCTTCTGTTAGAATCCCCAAAAACAAACGCAAAAAACCCAAAAAAGATACCCGTAATAATTTTTAAAACCCGTATTTTGCCTGACTATTTCCAAAATTTTGAACCCCAAAAAAACAATCAAACCCCCCCAAATTTATAAACACTCCCCCTCACTCACTCCTCACTCCACACTCAACTCAAAACCCCTCCTCACCCCCTCACTCCCCTCCCACTCCCCTTTACCACAATCCCACCCCACTCCCCTCACTACCCACTCAACCACTCACTCCCCTCAATCATACTCACTCACTCACTCACCTCACTACCCCTCACTCACCACTCAAATCACTCACTCACTCCCACTCACTCATCAACTCACTCACTCACTCCCTAGGAAGCCCCTCACCACTCACTCACTCACTCACATCACTTCCCCTCACTCACCTTCAAATCCACTCACTCACTAAACTCACTCACCTACTCACTCAACCCCACGTCACTCCCACTCTACTTACTTTTACCTACCTACTCAACTCTACTCAAAAACTCTACTTTTTCCCCTACTCTACTCTACTCCGCCCCTACTCCCAAATCTAAATCTACTCCTACCCCTTTCCCCCTTAATCTACTCCCACTTACTCTACTTCTACTCTACTCTTACCCCTTACTCTACTCTACTCTACTCTTTTTCTACCCCACTTTCTCTACTCTACTCTACCCCTACTCTCTCACTTCTTTCTCTACTCTACCCCCTACTCACTCACTTTTCCCCACTCCCACTCTACTCTACTCTACTCTACTTCTACTCCTACTCTTTACTCTACTCTAACTCTACTCTACTCACTCTACTCCCACTCCCACTCTATCTACCTCTCCCAACCTTTCCCCTTTTCTCTAAATCTACTCTAAATCTACCCACTCTACTCTACTCCCACTTCTTCTCTTTCGCACTCTACTCCCCAATCTACTTACTCTACTTCCCCACTCTACTCCAACCCACAAATACTCACCCATCTACTTACCTTTTATCTATCTATCTACTTTACGTCTATCAGTAGAGGTAGAGTAGAGTAGAGTAGAGTAGAGGTAGAGTAGAGTAGAAAGAGAAAGTAGTTAGAGTAGAGTAGAGTAGAGTAGAGTAGAGTAGAGTAGAGTAGAGTAGAGTAGAGTAGAGTAGAGTAGAGTAGAGTAGAGTAGAGTAGAGTAGAGTAGAGTAGAGTAGAGTAGAGTACAGTAGAGTAGAGTAGAGTAGAGTAGTAGAGTAGAGTAGAGTAGAGTACAGTAGAGTAGAGTAGAGTAGAGTAGAGTAGAGTAATAGAGTGAGTAGAGTAGGTAGAGTAGGTAGAGTAGAGTTAGAGTAGAGTAGAGTAGAGTAGAGTAGAGTAGAGTAGAGAAGTAGAGTAGAGTAGAGTAGAGTAGAGTAGAGTAGAGTAGAGTATAGAGTAGAGTAGAGTAGAGTAGAGTAAGTAGGTAGAGTGAGTGAGTGAGTAGAGTGAGTGAGTGAGTGAGTGAGTGAGTGAGTGGTGAGTGAGTGATGTGAGTGAGTGAGTGAGTGAGTGAGTGAGTGAGTGAGTGAGTGAGTGAGTGAGTGAGTGAGTGAGTGAGTGAGTGAGTGAGTGAGTGAGTAGGAGTGAGTGAGTGAGTGAGTGAGTAAAGTGAGTGAGTGAGTGATGAGTGAGTGAAGTGAGTGAGTGAGTGAGTGAGTGAGTGAGTGAGTGAGTGAGTGAGTGAGTGAGTGAGTGACGTGAGTGAGTGAGTGAGTGAGTGAGGGTGAGTGAGTGAGTGAGTGAGTGAGTGAGTGAGTGTTTATAATTTGTGGGGGTGATTGTTGTTTTGTTCTATTTTGGTATAGTCAGGCTAATACTGTTTTACAATTATTACAGTATCTGTTTTGGTTTTGCGTTGTGTAGGTGATTCTAACAGAATGAGTCATTCATACTGCAATACCATTATTATCTCCCTATTGGTAATATGTCCATGATTATGATATCTGGCCCAATATTTTCTGGTATTCAACATTGCAACAGTCCTGCATGTACTGGATGTCAAGTCTAGCTGATGGAATTCCTTAATAAAATGAAATTGATCACAGTTCTTCTATTTACCTTCTAATGAATATATATAAAGTCAAAATATAAGGTGAATAAAAGTAATAGGAAGGGAATAAACGAAAAGGCAGGGTATGGGATGCTTAAATAGAAATACTTAAGACACCCCTAAAAAGCTGCTGTGTTTCGATTCATTTCCTGAAGATGGCGTAGCGTCCGTCCTCCAAACTTTAAACACACACCCACCTATCCTCTATATACTATCCTTGGGCGAGACCCTCACGGGGCAACTCCACTTGTGTCCTGCGACGCTCATGAGTGGGCGGGGACACGCTGGGTGGTAGCTGTAGGCAGAGTTTTTTGTGTTTCAGTTTGATAGTGGTCTTGGTGTTATTTTTACAATATTACCGGTCTTGTCTTGTGAGGACTTTAGTTAATTTTTGTTCCGTTTTTTTCTTTGAGGCAATCAGATACTTTTTTATCCCCCATTAATTTTTTTAGCCATGTGGCTCAGGGGTCAAAATAAAATGCCGGGAAAATCTGACGACAGAGATAAAAAGGGCAGGGTTTGGAACTCTTATGCTCCCAAAGCCGATCCAGGCAACAAGGGGGGATCCAGTTTAAAGATGGGTTCCTTGCCCTCTTTCTGGGCGATGATGCGGTGGAAAAAAAAATTTAGGGCTGACATTACGTTTCTACGGGGCCAAAAATGGATTTGCTCCATTAGCCACCCCAACTGAAGGTTCTAAAAAAATATCACAAAGGGAAAGGGGCGATGATGTCTTTTGGGGGATTTAAGGGTGAAACACAAAAAAAAAAGAAGAAAAAAGGCCCCGGGTAAGCGAAAAATGATAATTTTTTAAAGTATTTCAAATTCCCCAAGTTTCCCGGTTTTTAGAATTCTTTCAAACAACCCGATTTCAAAGAAATGCCCTTAATATGGGGCTTGAGGCATTTAATTTTGACTATAGGTTTCCTTGCCGGACGTCAACCCGTTGTACAGGGGACAGGGCGCGGGGGATGCGAGGTGAAGGGCCAAAAAACTTCCCCTTTTAAACCCGGGGGGTTTTTTAAAGGGATGGTAATTTTTTTTTACTAAAATATTTTTTAACAGTAAAATAACACCCGGGTTTTCTTTGTAAAAGTTTGTTCTAAATATTAAAATAAGAACTTTAAAAAAATAAGGGAAACTACAAAAGGCCGTGAGGCCAAAACGTGGTAGTTCCCGGTTTCCTAACATTAAACCCCCCCTTCCCCCTTTCACCCCATCCAAAGAAAATATCCCCAAACCCTTTTAAGGCCCCCAATGATTTCCCCAATAAAACCGAGTTTATTGATAAATAAATTTTTTTCGTCCCACTGAGTCATTCCAATTAATTCACCCCCCATTTGTGAAAAATTTTTCCTTTTTTTCTTTTTTTAAAACTACAGTCATTTTTTTTTTAAAAGTAAATTTACAATCTTCCAGTTGAATTTCCCTTTCTCTTTTTCTACCCGGGTTTAAAAGCCTAAGAAAATTTTCCTAAACCTTTTCCTTTATTAAAATCCCCCCTTTTTCCAAAATTAAAACACTTCTATCAGACGCCCCTACTCTGCGCCCCGAGGGGTAACTTTAAAAAGCTTCAAACTTTTCCTAAAAAAAGGACCCCTCCCTTTAAAATTTTGGTTTATCCCTCCCCGCACTGATTCTAACAAGGCTAATTCATCCTTTTTTAATATGGAGGGCCAAAACCCGAAACCCCTAGTTAGGGCCTAGACTTTTGTGGTTTAGTTTTGGTCTAAAAGATGATTTGGGCTCAACCGGGCGGAGATCCTGGCCCTGCTAGGCAGTCAGTCAGGATTTAAGAAAAAGAAATTAAAAGCGTCAAACCCGTAAGGCCCAAAAAACAGAAATGCATGATACAAGGCAAGCTTTTGCATTCAAGAATGCCTATGGCTGAAAGGGGTGGGTTGAACCACGGGAAAGATGGCCCAAATTCGTAAAATCAAGTGCTTATGAATAAAGATTATTTAGAATTCTCTGTTTTAGATTGATTTTGGTCATGAAAAAATCTCTTTTTAACCCCACAGAGGTTTGAGGGGTTTTTCTCCCTGGGGGGAAAAAAAAATTTGTTTCAAAAGAGTTTTGAGTTTAAAACACGAATGAAAGAGTTATTTAGCCGTAAAAACAAGGGAAAAAATCCCCCGATTTTTCAAGCCCCCAAACTGGAAAAGATCCCCAAAATGGGTTTATTTTCCTTTCCATCTTTTTGACATATTTACACACCAAATTTCTCAAAAAGTCTTTGCAAGGAGGGTGGGTGCGGGTAACTGAAAGCTGTTGACCCAAAATTTAGAGTTTTCTGAAAGAAACTAGAAATTTTGGGAGAAAAAAATAAGGAAAGGAAAAATTTTTACAGTTTGAAAAATAAACTGACAGACAGGACAAAATTACGGGAGACAGATGGAAATTTTTAGTGGAGCATCTTTTCACTGGCAAAAAGAATTAAAAAGAAATTTCCAGATTTTGTCTGAAGTTAATTTGAAGCTAATTAGAAAAACCCCTTTCCCCTTTTTCAGATGAGCTTTGTTTAATTTATGATTTTTGGGAAGAGTTTATGGGCTTCGGAAGATCCAGTGCTTGTGATCCCTTTTTAGAAAAAAAACTTTGTTAGGTTTTTGGTGTTTAAATAAGAAAATCATATTTCAATGTCCCGGGGAGGAGGGCCCCTTCGCTCTTTTGTTACTTTTTCCAAACAAAAATTTGTTGTTTAAACTGGGTTTTTTTAAACTTTCGGTCATAAAATCAAAATAAGATCTCGAAGAAAGGGAAGCCGGGCTTTTGATGGCTTTAGCTAAAAAATTTCTCCCCGGGGTGATAGACTAGTTTGGGGAAAAACAGGGTTTCCCGCCCTCTCATTTAAATTTCCCCTTTTCAGCCCGATGTAAGGAAAAACCCCAGTCGTAGTGTTTTTTTTCCAGCTCTTTTCCTTTAAATGGTAACTGGGTTTTGGCTGACCCGGGGGTGTAGTTAATTTCCCTTTAGTATTTACAAATATTTCACAAGGGAATTTTTTTTGGGGTGGTTTTTTTTCCCCCTTATCACAAAGGGAAAAAGGGGGAAGGCTGAATAAAAAAATACCAAAAGGGTCGTGGGGAAAAAAGGTGGGAAAAACCCCGCTCTGCGCCTTAAGGGTTTAAAGGGGAGCTGATGTTGGTCGAAACTCGCCAGTTTGTGGGGCAGGCTGAATTTTTTTTAGTGAAACCTGTGGTCTTAGGTGAAGACGCGTTTTTATGTTTTGGGTCTTCGTCAGGACATGCAGCCCTAAAAGGTTTTTTTTCCGGCACAATCGCAATCGAAAAACCAGTTTTATTGCTGCAGCGGGTTTCTTTCAGTCCCCTCGACCCATGGGGTTTGACAGTTTTTTTTGGGGGGGGACTTGAAATTTGAGGGCATTTTTTTCCCCCCACCCGGCTCTTTTAAAGAGTTTCCCCCGGGGGATTCGAACTCCCGGGAAAAATTTAGTTTAAAAAAATCCCAAAACGTAACCCCTCGGCCACCCCCCTCTCCGTATTAGTGGGGAGAAACCCAACCAACAAGGCAAGGGGTTTCCCGGGGGGTTTACAGAAACTCCTAACCCGCCACCCCTCCATCATTTTCGCCTCTGGGAGGATTGGTTTTTTAACCCCCGCCCAAAAGCGTACAGAAGTTCCCCCCCAATTTCCCAACCCCGAGCAGCACCCAATAATTTAGAAAATAGGATTTAAGGGTTAAAGGAATTCAAGGTGGGAAAAGCGTATGTGGTTTAAACGTGATGGGGAGGTTTCCCCATAGAAAAAGGAAAATTCGTGTTATGCCATCTCAGTTTTGTAATAGGAAACCCGAAACAAACCCCGGGAGTGGAATACCGGGTTTGGGGAAACCTCTGTCACGGTGGTCCTAGTTCCACCGGGAGTGTGGGGTTTCTTTTTGGTGCAAAAGGGGGTTTTAGAGATATATGAAGCCTCTGACAAATCTATCCCCTCTTTAAAAACCTTTTAGCTGGAGAGGAAGGATAGTTAGCGGTTTTAATAGTTAAAATAGTTAGTTTGTTTGATAATCAGTTTGTAGTTTAGCTCCTCCTTTGGGGGTTCGGGTTTCGGGTTCCAACTGAATGATACATAATTTGGGCTTATTTTATTAAAATTAAAGTTATTAAAATTTTTTTGTTTTTTATTAAATTTGGGGTTTTTTTGGAAGGGGGGACTGTCCAAAGGTTTGAGTTGTTTATTTTTTACTCAGTCGCTAATTATTTTTATTAAATTTTACTATTATTTTTATTATTATTTTTTTTAGTAGAGTATAGTTAGTAGTGTAAATAGTAGTAGAGTGTAGTTAGTTAGTTTTTTAAAAACCGTTGGTTATATATTTTCATTATCTTTTCATTTGCTTTTTACCCCAAAAAGCCTCATTTTCAAGCTGTGGGGAAAGGGGGAGGGGGGGGTTTCAGGAATATTTATTGTTTCAAAGGTATTTATAATGGCAACCCCTTTTTTTGAACCTCAACTCAATATTTTTTCCAATTTTTAACTTCAATTTCCCTTAACTTTTTTTTTTGGGAATTATATTTTCAATGTCAGCTTTTGGGAAAAACTTTCTGCCCCCCTCGTCGCCCTTTTAAGTTAATGTTTAATTTTGTATTATTAATTTTTAATTAAAGCTTAATTTCTCCCTAATAATGTTCTCGCCTGACAAAAGGGGCCCAGGGGGCCTCACCACGGCGGAAAAAAACCAAGAGGGTCAAGTGGGAAAAGCTTCCCTTTAAACCCCCCCCTTCAAATATTTTGGGGATCGAGGGAAAAATTCAATGCAGGCCAAAGAGGGAGGGCCCACGACCCCGGTTTTATTGGGAGCAGTGGGGGGTGCCCCGGGCACCGGGACTCCAATCCAGAGGGATTCCATCCCTTTATGGTCCTGAAAGGGACAGGAAAAGAAATACTTTCAAATGCCGTGGTTTGATCGTTGGGGCAAGAGTTGAAAACCAAGACCCCTGGGTAGGCCTGGCCCCGGTCTGGCCCGCCCAATTTTTCTCAAAAGGAGCGACAGTGCATTTGACCCAAACTTCCTTTTTTAGGAGAGTGCATAAGCGAGCTCAATTTTTAGTCGGACAAAGCTTTTAACGATTTGCGACGCGCACCTCATTATGGGGACGGAAATTTTCCCGAAACCGTCAGAGCCCTGAGGCCTTTTTAAAACCCCTGGTTTTTAGGTTACTGGGCAATTGACATCCCCTTTGGGGACAAAAAGGGGGCTACTTGCTGGTTTACTTCGTTTTAAATATTACCAGTGGGGCCCAAAACAAAAACAAGCCTTGGTCGTCAAAATCATTGTAAAAATTAAAAACCCGTGGGGAAAAAAAGGTTTACCCTCTCAGGGTCAAATCAATGAGGTGCCTGAGGGGAAAAGCAAAAACTTTTCGGAAATTTTTATTGGGGGGTAGGTGACGGGCTCTGTCGTTGGGCCCCCCAAATAAAATGCGGTTCCATTGTCATTTAAACCGGGGGTGGTTTGTTCAAAAATTAAAAATTAAGAATTTTTTATTAAAGGGGAAAACTGTGGGCGACCCCCACATCACCCCTCGACTCTTGGGTTTTTTCGTCTGGAACTCCGAGTTCAAAGTTTGAACGCTGGCTTTAAAAAATGCAAAGGCATGCCCCCAAAGGTTTTCCTCAGTTTAGACAAAAAAGCACGCTCAGATGATTTATGCCCGGGGGGTTAAAAAACGGACCCCGCCCTTTTTAAACATAACTGGGTACTGAGTACATTTAAAAGGTTAAACCCCCCCGTTTTAAGCCTCCACACCGATCGGTACCCCTAGTGGTTTGGGAAAAAAAAATGGGAAAAGCCCGGTTTTATGGGTCCGAGAAAAACCCGGGAAAGTGAGGATGGGCTTTGCAAGGGCCCAAATCTCATCGTTGAAGAAACTGAGAGAAAATTTGGGATTCCCCTTCAAAATCTTTAATTAAAAAGTGCCGGTTAAATTTGTAGAGGGCAGGTTCGCCCCCCTTGCCGCACAGAGACGATGTGCCATTTTTTTAGGGTTTTAATTTGATTTTAAAAAAATCCTATGCCCGCACTGGGCCAAAAACCAGGGCCAGATTTTCCCTAGAGTCGGCCTGTATCTCCGACAACCAGTGTGTTGACACACGGCATGCTCTACGTGCTATGTGCGGAGACGATTGCGACCTGATGCGAGCTGTGGCATATGCATCGAAGAGGTGGACAAATAAGACACAATAAATAAACAAACTTATAGCGTGAAAATTGTCTTTCCTTAAGCCCTCATATAACTCGTTTACGTCAACATGTAGGTGGTGGTTGAACATTCGGCCATCAGTATTTCAACCACCTATCTACTAGAAAATCACTGATTGACGCCGTCGTGTCAATACCCGCCGCCACTTACGAGACTTGCTTATAAGGTGTTATTTATGGCGTGGTTGAAATTCGGTAACTGGTTACAAGGTTGCGCAGTCTTGGGAGGACAGAAGCCAACAGCATCCAAACAACCACTCCTTAAATAACCGCCGCGTCATCTCGTACAATTTCCGAGTTAAAATAAGCTAATGCGAAGTTCTCCAGGACAGTGTCTTCGTGGCCTAGGAACGCTGACGTGAGTTTCGACAGGGGATGCTTCGCAGCCTATGTTGAGCTCAGAAAGCGTTTGACTCAGTGCATCGTGAGTCACTCTGGGATCTTCTGCGACTTCGAGGGATTCCTGCAAGGACTATTGGTTTGATAACTGGTCTGTATTTCTGGGACTGAGAGTGCTGTGAAGTGGGGGCGGTGTTATCCAGGCTTCTTTCTGTGAATACAGGAGTGAGGCAGGCGTGCGTCCTTGCCCATCACTTGTCAAGCTTTAGGACTGGGTATTGAAACAAGGTGTAGATTTCCCCCCCCAAAAGTGCTTGAATGATTGTGGAGCATCCGTTAGGCAACACCAAGATCCACTGATCTTGTTTTGCCGATGATGCAGTAAAAAATTTTTTGTCTGAGTCGCTGGAGGTCCTGGTGATGGCTCTCGATGCGCTGCACGAGGAGGCAAAGCCTTTGGCGACTTGAGGTCTCATGGCTCAAGAACCAAGGTCCAGGTATTGGAGAACTTACTAGATAGAAAGCAGTTACAGTCTGTTCATGCGTGTAGCTGAGGACATTGGACGATCTTGAAAAGTTTACATACTTGGTAGCGCAGTCCATAAGACGGCGGTCACGTCAAGAAGTCTTACGCGGATTGGCATAGCCAAAGGTGTTATGGACCTCGCCTCAGCAGGGAGTATTTGGCGTTGTCGGTACCCGTGCAGGGGACAAAAGATACGGATCTTCAAGTCGCTTGTGATCCCCCTGTCTACTCTATGTTGTGAGACAATGGACACTAAATAGTGACTTGAGCGCGGAATCAATGCCTTTGGTAATGAAGTGTCTTCGCAGAACATGGGGTACGCTGGGATGATTACGTGTCAAATCAGCGGATGCACCGTGAGACTGCAATCGAGGCCTATTAACCTGCATAATCCGGTCAGCGCCAAATTCGGCTATATGTGCATGTGGCACGCTACCTGGAAACCGATCCTTCCCATCGGGGTTGTATTGTAAGAGACAATCCGGCGTGGAGGAGGCCCAAGGGGGCGCCCACAAGGCTCGAGGCTGGGCAAGTGATGTTTCCTGTGTCGAGAGTGCTTGGTATGGGAAAGGAGACTGGAATGGGAACTCGGCGGTGGTGGACCCACGGGAGTGGCGTCGTAGGGTGGTGTGCTCTTGTCGACGCGCCCCCAGGCGTATGCCCCCAATGATTTGATTGATTGAAAGTTCTCCGTAAACAAAAACTTAAGAGTGTCGGAGAGACCGCTAGGTCATTGGAGGACTCTGCTCAATTAATTATTACAACATTACTAAAAAATAATGTTTTCATCAATGCACGGTTTTCGTTTTTCTTTTATCCACCAAAAAATAATAAGCAATAAGCAAGTCAATAAGCAATACTGTAAAAGGGCTACATGGCATCGTGTCAGGGAGGGGTTAGGTGGAAACGTGACTCAGTGATCGGCGTCTGAGGCCGCAGCCTAGTCCCTCCTTGCCTCACCGCCCCGACGCTTTTGCCACTTAGCCTTTTACAGTATTGTTGATTGCAGCCCTGCTGTTCTCATGTACTGCTGATTTAAGTAATAACATGTCCATTAATACCAATTGTGGTGTATTTAAGATAATGTAATCAGTCCATACTAGTAAAACCCCCCCCCCATTCTTGGGAAAAAAAATTAAAGCATTCAAAATGTCACCGAGCGGCAACCGCCTGCCATGGTGAACTTAATGGCGCGCTAATTTTCTAATTCATCTCACGTCTAAAGGAAGCTTCAAAAAGCATATGTTATAGGAATATGTAGTGATTAGAAATTACATGTTTCTTTTCACCTGTATCCAATATTTGCAGAAACTCGGTGTACACCATGTATATGTGTTATTATGACTTGATTTAGGAATACAAGTAAGGTTTTGAGTGGTTTTCATTCATGCGTTATAAGGGAAAAATGTGAAGAGGAAGGACATTTTTCATAGACCAGTAGAGCAGAGTAGGCTAGGATAGAAGAATAAAATCTTAGCTACTCTGGTAGAAGATGCTCGTAGGCCGAACGCCGGGTGACAACAACGCGCACTTTGTGGCACCACTACGGACCATCTTTTTGTAGCAAAATACAAAAGAGCCGGAAAATATCGCCCTCGCGACCACGGCCTTGGTTAAATTACTTGGTGGACGTTTGAAACTGTAGGGTACATTTGTGCAAGTTTACAAGGCTGTAAGTTTTGATAAGACCATTTTCATGCATAGAGAGGAAGGGACAGGGCAAATGGCCAGGTTCTTCCAGCATGAGGTGCAAACTATAATATAGCAATCGTTGGAATATCGTACGAAGTAAGCGGGAAATCAATTGGTATCTAGTAAGTATAAGCTTATGCAAGCGTAAAACATGAAGCTGCATGGTATGTTGGCATGAAGGTATCACATCATTCTCTAATTACTTGTGAATGTAATTTTTTTAGCAATTTTGGATTCTCGTAGTGTCCTTGTTTGATGTGTCTGATCATATCCACGTTTATAGCCAAATTCCTCGGGTTCTTCTGACACATATGCAAAAAACTATTGGGAAAAAAAATAAGTTATTTGCTAAAATGTAAGGATGTTACATTGGTAAGGTATAAGTTTAAGAATTTTTGCAGTCCAATATTTTTTGTTAATGTTAGACATAACAAAAGGCTGGTTTGAATAAAGCCAAACTCTGGGGATAGGAAATTACTTTCTCCAAATGTAAAGCTGACGTTGCCGGGCTAAATTCAGGCGTTCAATAATAGAAGAAAGTTTTTCTCAAATTTAATTATAAACTGGCAGCAAGTTCAGACAGTCTAGTTTAAAGTTGATATCCTGGAAATGTCCTATCCTTTCCGTAAGTTATGTCAATTGATATTCGTAGAAATTTAAGTCAGTTGAAGGACTTATTCTACTATATGTGCTACTCCTGGATGCTGTGCAGAATGTTGCAGTGTCATGTTAACCTGCGAAGCGTTTAAAAGAGTGTTGGTCACTGCCAGACAGGCTTTCTCTATGGCAGTTTCTCAAGAGAAGAGATAAGGCCTAGTTTTAGATGGCTCTAGAGACTTCAGCCTTCAAATATATTGAAGAGTGGAGTGACTGGTAGACCTGGAGGAAACAACATCCAGGTCAATAATCTAGGATGCGGGCTGTAATAGCCGTAACGTTGAGGAAGCAGGAAACAATGATGAGGCCACCCCGGGCAAACACAACCAGCCCGGAGGCATCCCCAAACTAGTTAAGCTGGTGGTGATGTGTTTGTTGATCAAAATAAGAGAAAAAAATAATATTAGGGAAAAAAGAAACTGATAAAATTTTCAATAATTAAAATTAAATTTCCAAGGACTGTCAATGTTCAACAAAGATCTTCATTGAAAATATATTTTTAGTTTCCTTTCGTTTCTCTTTAGCTGCTGAAAGAACTGGTACTGTCTACCACGCAAGAGTAAAATTTTTCTTCAGCAAGTCTCAAGGTCCGTGTTGAAAAAATTACTCTGTTCTATCATCAACCTGGCCATTACATGCCAAGACCTACCCTGAACTAATTGCGTCAGAATAATCAACATCAATAATTAACTTAAATTTTCCTCTGCCACTCCTTTTCACTGATAGTGAATGTGTACTCATACTTGATGTATTTGGTGCTATATTTAAACTGAAGACCTATGATGCTGTATATTACGGATATTTGTAATTGTACAATGATCATGTAATCCTGAACCTAACGAGAACAATTTTCTCTTGAAAAATGTTCAGATGCTGTGGTACCAACCCCAACGTAGTATTGAAGCAGAATGCTGGATACTGAAGATGTCACCGTTTTGGCTGGATGGCTCAACATATGCGACTGCTCAGGTGTAGTGCATGGCTTTAACGTCAAATGTTTGCCTGCCTATTATGTTCTGACGAGCTTCCAAAAGCACGTAAGAAAACACGCTGCACTTCTCCAACAACACCATTCGCAGGATTAAGTGTACAGAAAACAATGCCAACGGAAGTACTAGCGTTTAAAAAACTTGCATAGTTGGTGAAACACAGGCGAACCTGGTTAACACACCTTTCAGTCCACGCCATGCCTTCATTTTGTCCTAGGGATATCACTTCCATACCTCTTAAAGGCGTCACTTCAGGTTTCGCCTCCTTTTTTCCATGTCGACATCACTATGATCTCGCCGACCGCCAATAAGAGATTAGACGTTCCGGCCTTATAGACAGCAAGTTCATGTAGTAGACAGTTAGACACAGACCTCTCGTACACCTACACAACCCTCTGTCTCCAATAAACTAACCAACCAACCTGGTCTGGTTTTAACCCGTGTCAGTTGGAAGCAACAATACAGTTGGTGACCCCGCAGTGTAGCTAGACACCGATGAATAATTCCGGTGCACCCGTTGCCGGCTTTCACGTCTGACATTGCCACGTGGCTTTTGCACATTGAAGCTGTGTGGGCGGGCTCTAAGAGACATCACGACCTCCATAAGTTTCAAGCTCTCGTCAGTGCGCTACAGTCGGGACGTGGCTGCCCGTATTCTCAGTGCTTTTACAACTCCTCCGGAGGGCGGGAAATATGAAGCGGTGAAAAAAAGTGCCCTCATTCGCGCCCTTTGGAGGTCGCACGCGAGGAGTACGTAAGCAGAAAACTCGACACGCTACAGTCGATGGTCGTTCGCCCGTCGGCGTTTCTCTCCCCGAGCAGGACATGAAACAGAGCGGCGGGGTTTCCTTTGTCCAGGAAATGCTTCGCTACCGGCACACCAGACTCATGACCCACCCAGTCCGCGTGCAGCTAGCAGGCGGTACACGTCCCGATCAACATCGACCCAATACTCTGAGCTCGTGGACACAATTCACGCGGCCTACACTCGTCACCTTCCTAATCGCCCACCCCATCACTCCTGTGCCTGCGCGCCACCCGACGCGGGTCCGGGCGCCCTCGATGTTTAACCCCAGGTGACACTCCGGCCACGTCACACGAGAGTCTCAGTGAGCTGGAGAAACACGGAAACGCGGGCGGGCCATGGAGAAGCCCTGGCGCACCAGTTATCCACGGAATAGGGACGCCCGCCTCTCTGGACATGGCTGCTAGCCATCAGCGATTAGAGGCCGCCTTCCAAACCTACACCTCACCTACAGGCACAAGTATGTATTACAATAATCGCTTTGGTCGGGCAGCCAGGAATTGTCAACCTCCAGTTCGTGGTCGGGAATACGACCAGCGCGGGAGTCGGTGAAACGCGCATCTGGCTCCCGCCCCCCCCCTCTCGGGCCTCCACCCGAGGAAACTTACCGAGCCGTGCCCTCCGACCCCAATCAACCACCACAAGAGGCGTATCACCCCACGACCGGCTCGCCTACAGGCTCCTGCAGCGCCTCCGTCTCCGACGCCAACAACTCCCTGGCGCCGGACGCTGACTTTTGGGTGGCCCGAAACACGCTGTCGGGGTATGCGGTACCTGGTGGATTCAGGGAGCGGAGGTCAGTGTGGTGACGCCCCGTCAGATGATCGCTCGCCCAACCCAGCACCGCTTACGACTTCTGGCAGCCAATAAAAGCAATCGACCACGTATGGTACGCGGACATTCGAGCCTCGCCCTTCATCGGTCCTTCTGGGGCCGAGGTGGTATCAGCCATCCGGGGAGTGGATTTCATCGACTTCCACGACTGGCTCGTTGATCCCGGTCGCGGACGTTTACTGCATCGCCCAACAAACCACGATCATTCCTACTGTGCCCGCGCGACAGCGCGCGCCCCTCGCCTGACACACAACGCAGCGCGTCCTGTACGACGCTCTTCTCGAGGACTTCCCTCTCCTCACGTCTCCGCGCTCAAGCCCGCCAAAAGGAATCACAAGGAACACACCACCATCACCCACGACGGGTCTCCTTGTTTGCTTCGCCCGCGACGCCTGACTCCTGAACGCCTCCAGGTAGCGAAAAAAGGCCGTTTGAGCAATTACTGCAGGATGGGACCATACGATCTTCCGTCAGCTGTGGGCGTCACATCGACATATGGTACCGAAAGGCCGAAGAAGGCGGATGGCGCGCGTGCGGCGACGACATGGCACTCAAACGCCATGACTCGGACGGATCGTTACTGTATTGTAAAATATGGAAGTTGGTTTATAGCATGTTACTTATTACAATGATAAATCAGATTATGCATTATGGTAATGGGTATATTGTTGTATAAGGCGTGCTTGTTTAATCTTGTATAACTAGGGAATTAGGGGGTGGCTGTCAGCCACACCCACACTTGTGTTTAGTCAAGGTGTGTTTATCTAGCAACCATCAGTCACTCCCAGGGGGGGAACACGGGCAACATGGATACTTAGTGACTGAGGTGGTGCGCTGTCTATTAGTGGGGCATTGATGTAATATTGATTTATATATTTGTGTATTGTATATTTGTGCCTTGTATGTATTTAAATTGAAATAGGTATTGTGAATGTATCTTGTTCAGTCTGTGATCTGAGGGTTTTTCAAGGTCGAAACCTTTGTTTCAATAAACTGTTGTGACTCATGCTGAGTCTTGCTTGACTGGGTGAAACATTTCGACATCACTCACGGGACTACGACACCATGGAGGAGGTCAAGCAACAAGCGAGCCACGGCAAAACAAAGTTCACAGGGAAAGTGAAGCTTTTTGAAGAATCACTGCGCAGAGACCCGGAAGTAATTTGAAATCCAAGTTGATGAGGTATGTTGAGGGCGTTCAGGGGGTTGAAGGGGCTCGCACGACAGTTTGTTTGGTTTTTTATAGGTTAGACAACAAGCAAGAGGGACTATCCAAAGTGAACTTGATAAGCGAGCAGTACATATTACACTTGAAAGGGTTAAATCTGATAAACACTCGAAGCTGGTTAAACATATCAAATGTAAAACGGACAAACCAAGGTACTCGTGTGAAAGTGAAGTCACTGGATCCTCCGCATTCAGTGGGCAATATCAGAGATATCCTACTTTTCGTAAAGATTTTGAAAGGATTGACTAATAATTATGGTGAAGATCCATATGATCTGCAAATCTTGCTTGATTGGTGATGCATAGCCGTGGTGAAGGGTGGGGAAGGACAGTTTTAGTGACATGTTGAGCGCTTGGATAATAAATTGGTGATCAGTGAACTAACAGTGCAGTCATAAGTGAGATAAAGTCGCTCAAAAACCCAAGTGGAAGGAAGACCTAGAAGTTTGTTGATATGGTGAACACAGTAGAACGAATGTTAGGTTTAAGACTTGAAAAGATGGGTCTTTCTTCAGAAAGGAACACTACCTTACTATGGGGACACAAGTGGAAAGATTATTACCTCTAAATCAGGAAGGTGATGGGATTGCTAGCTCAGCGATCTGACAGATCGTAGTAAATTATTTGTAGGAATTGCTCAAATTTTTATACTGAGAAGCGAGTCATTGAGTATTATGGAGGACTGATTTGAGTGGTAACATCGAGTTCAAAGGCAATGATCATAAATTATGTGAGTGAGAAACCCGCCGAAGAACTGAGTTAGTGTTGACAGCGATTAAACAATTGCCACGAAAGCCAGGAATCTCATCAGAAACAATGCATGCATGTAGGTTAACATGACTCGAAATATGACTGATCTTATATCTAATGTGTAGGACAGTCCAAAGGCCACACGAGAGAACTAATCATCTAAGCCGGTTAGAAACAAGGAAATGTACAGGTCAAAGCAGAAAATGTTGGTTCCATTGATTCACGGCACACTCATGATATTACAGATGTGCAGGATTTCATAGGTTAAACAATCAGGATAAGTTTGAAATTGATTCGGTGTGAATAAGTCTGTTTTCGTGTTACACATAGGGACATCTAAGTAATAACTGCCCTAAAACAAGGGAGAAGCTGTGAGGTGAGGATAGGACAGGACAGGCGTTTGTGGGAGATACATACACCAAGATCCTTTGCATAATATGTTCAATTATAGCAATTACCCTACGTTCATCCCAGAAAGGCCACAAATAACTTTTGCTTCCCTATGCATGGGGTTTCTTCTTATGATCAGCAAAGTTAGCAGTAAGAACCAAAACATTACAACATGTGGGACCCTGGGATCTAATCGTGACCTGATAATCATAGGATGGCGAAGCAACTTGGGTTGAAGGAAGAGACGTGAATGTAGCTGTGACAAAAGTAGGTAATTTTACTGAAGGAAATTTGAAGTAAGGAATATTGGTTCCCTAATTGATGATCAAGGTAAACTTTGGGAGGTTCCATTGCATGTGGTATTAATGAAATAACAGCGAAGTAGCTAAAATAAACACGAAAGGGTGCAACGTTGTTTGGAGCTATAAGCCATGATATTGAAAGGCAATTGGTCAAGTGGATTATGTAGTTGCGACAGATAACTGTGGCCTACGACCTATTGTAAGACAGGACTAGGGGAACTGCAGTTAATGAGAAATCAATGTGGGTATTGTTTGCGTGGATACTCATCCTCATTAAAACTGCACAGAAGTAAAAATAAGCAGTATTACAGAGTACGCATTCTTCATATCACATGTGAATTAAATGTAAAATGCATAAACATTGGACCAAAGCTGGATTGACCAAAACAGTTGGAATGCCTTCTTGCAGTGGAAAATCTAGTACATGTTGCTATCATAAATGTGGTAATTGTAAAATTGGTGGTTGTCGATGGAGCAAACTCATACAGTCATTAGGGGAAAGAACAAGGGAATTAAACACTTAAAGTAACCAAGGATTAAGTCAAATCAAGAGGCTAAAACGTATGACTGCAACATATCAAGGATAAAAAGATCCCGATGTAGTCTGCCCAAATAATCAGGGCTGTGGCTCTAGCAACGCTGTATTCTACAGAAAAAAGACTCTGGAAACTGGCTCAGAATATTCTAAAGCTTACAAGAAGAGATGGTAAGGTATGGTCAACAGTGAAAGCTAGCCGCTAAGCTGACACCAAATGAGTTATGTTTATCACACAGGTCCAGTCACTATATTCATCCACCATGAAGTATTAAAAGCCAGGCTCTCAAGTACTCCTCTGAGAATTGTATTCAACTCATTCATCAGCATACATGGCCATGTCATAAAATGATACTGGCCAAAGGGACCTGACATAAAATAATAGGCTTGGTATATATGAGGTTTAGACAAGGAAAGGTAGCTATTGTTGGCGACAATGCTAACAAATGTATAAGACTGTGGGAATTTTCTGAGTTTAGATCAGCACACGCATTAGGTTTGTCTGGCGTGATATGGAGACTAAGTAGAAACATGACCATATGCTTCTCACAGTGTGACTTTTGGAGACAAGACCTAGGTGGGGCATCAGCCATGATGGTATACGCCGCCACGGCCAGGGAAATGAGTTCAAGGTGATGCCAGGGCAGCCAAAATCGATAAGTAAGAAATTCATATGTAGACGACATCTAACAGTCTGTTTACCCACAACATACTAAGCCAAAAATCTATAATCAAGGAAACTAAAGGATACTTGAGTAGGAGGATTTAAGATAAAGCACTGGATAATGTCCGGAGATAATGTAATGGTATGAGAGAAAAAGGTCAATTTCTTGGACACCTAAGAAGGAAAAAAATATTCAGGATTAAATGGAAACCCAAAAAGGGACAAGTTCAATTTGAGGTTAAATATAAATTTTCAAATAAATACAAGAAAGCATGTATACATTGGACCAAATATTGAAGTGGCTGACATAGACTATGTCTTCCAAACTCAGCTGACGAAAAGAATGGGATTAAGTCAAACGGCACAGTCTATGATCCACTTGGACTAAATAAACCATTTTACAGTTCAAAATCAAGATATTGATGCGGAGAATAGAATTAGTGTCTAAAGTGAAATATGAGAATGATAAGGAGAGAATTAGGTGGGGATGACCCCATGCCGACTGCAGTATTAAGACAGTGGAAATTCCTGTTTAGGATATGTATGTTTAACAAGCATTGGAATTCAATCAGATGTGTAAAACCGGCTGATGCTGTGGGAGACCCTATGTTGGTTGTGTTTTCCGAATGCCAGTCAGTCAAGCTTATGGTACTTTTGGCTTATATAAGGTGGGAGCTTCGGGATAACAGGGGTTCATGTGGGACTCTTGGCAGCTAAAAATAGAATAAGGCCTCCAAACTAGACAAGCCTCGCTATACCTAGCGGGACTAGAAACTTTGTCGGCGCAGTTCTTGCATGTTAGGTTGCGAGAAATCATTGAAAAAGAAGGTAGAAACGGAAGTTTCACTCGGTTATCCATATTCTAAGACTCATCTATTGTCATGGGTCTCAAATACAAAGGGAATCTTATGGATTTGGAACTTTGTGGCACAAAGATAGCAGAGATCCAAAACTAAGGACTGATCCTTACATGAATGGTGGTGGGTTCCCTCCAACTGTAATCCGGCTGCAACATGACAACTAGGGCATTGTCATACTATGAGCTTGGTTAGGATCTGTGTCGGCAAAGGGGTCCTCGAATATCTGTTGCCCCACTGAGATTTGGCCGATCAAACAAACATGTGAGAAGGAAGTACCGATAGAATAGGAGCAGTAATGAATTCGAAGCAAAAGACAAAATACTGACATGACTAATTTACAAATGGTTGGACTTGCGCCGGTTTAGTAGCTACAATAGATTGATTAGAACACATTGCTAGGAATAATTGTCAGCCTGCAAGGAAAGTTCTTTGATTGAAAAGGGGTATTCAAAGAAACCTGGTGGAGAATAGTGAAAGAAGCAGGACGTGGTTGATTAAAGAAAGTACAAAAGTCTATATGTGATGATTGGAAGACTAGGTATCAACGCTCTGGGCCCCAGGAAGGATGAAAAGGGTCTCATTGGAGTAGTCAGAGAATATGGCCAACTGGTGAAAGACAACGGAACCAGGTAGAATTGTTCTTCATTCCTACTAAATCCATAAATTCCCCCCCCCAAAACTATATATCCAGCATATTCTAGTATAGATCATGCAGGAGTGAAGTTACATTGGCTTAGTTACAGGACCAAAGGTTTGGGTAACCAGAGCAAGAAAGTTAATCAAATCAGTAAAGGAAAGATGTGTTACATGTAGACAAACTTGACAAACTTGGGGAAAGAAACATGGGTCAACTTCCTAGCTGAGAGATTACAACCTGCGGCCCCCATCAAACAGCATTGGCTATAGACTTATTTGGACCATTTTTGGTGAAGGGACACAGTAAAGCGCCGGACACAAATAAAGGTGTATGGGGTCTATATTTAACTGTCTAGCTAGCAGGGCGGTTACTAGATCTGGACTGAGGGATATGATACGGAAAAACTTTTAATAACTTTAGAAGATTCGTAGCAATAAGGGGATTTCCAGGTATGGTGCATTCAGATGGAGGGACTCAGTTTGTGGCAGCCAATAAAGAGTTAAGAGCTATGGTAAAGGGATGGAACCGGTCTGATATCCTGAGATTTGGTGCTAGTGAAAGGGATGCGGTGGTCATTTTAACAAGTCTGCAGATGCCCCGTGGGAAAATGGATGTAGTGAATCCCTTATAAAGCTGGTAAAAAGGGGAATGGTTTTAGCCATAGGAGACAACATTTTATCATTTGGGGAACTCCAAACAGCCTTATTTGAAGTTGCTAACCTATTAAATGAAAGACCGATTGGATAAAGCCAGGAAGTAACCTTGATCTGGGAACTTATTTGTGCCCTAATGATCTCTTATTGGGAAGAACAAGCAATAAAGCTCCAGGTGGTATGTGGAAGGATACACAGGACACTAGAAAAGGTTGAACTTCATTGAGCGTATTGTGTCCTCTTTTTGGAAGAAATGGCAACGGGATTATTTTCCCACATTAGTTGTTAGGCAAAAGTGGCACAGTGAGAGGAGAAACATGCAGCCAGGTGATATTGTTTTAGTACAAGACAGTAATACAGTAAGGGGAAGCTGGAAGATGGCAGAGATAGTATCGG
Organism: Chionoecetes opilio; assembly: GCA_016584305.1. Taxonomy (NCBI): domain Eukaryota; kingdom Metazoa; phylum Arthropoda; class Malacostraca; order Decapoda; family Majidae; genus Chionoecetes; species Chionoecetes opilio. Next base: position 29,341 of record JACEEZ010008572.1, read on the forward strand.
CTGAACCCGGTAGTGATGGCAAAGTAAGAGATGTTAGCGTGCGTTATAAGACTCAGAAACCAGGTAATAAATACGATGGACAAAATGACATTCTGGTAAAGCGATCTGTGCATCGTTTGGTTGTGATTTTGCCTGTAGATGAACAAATTTAACATGATGAGTGTATGTCATATATTGGTGGGGGGAGTGTATTGTAAATATGGAGTTGGTTATATGCATTTTAATTATTACAATGATAAAATAGATTATTGCTATTATGGATAATGGGTATATTGTTGTTATAAGGCGTGTCTTGTTTAATCTTGTATAACTAGGGAATTATGGGTGTGGCTGTCAGCCACACCCACACTTGTGTTTATGTCAAGGTGTGTTTATCTAGCAACCATCAGTCACTCCCAGGCGGGGAACACGGCAACATGGATACTTAGTGACTGAGGTGGTGCGCTGTTATTAGTGGGGCATTGATGTAAGTATTGATTTATATATTTGTGTATTGTATATTTGTGCATTGTATGTATTTAATTGAAATAGGTATTGTGAATGTATCTTGTTCAGTCTGTTGATCTGAGTGTTTTTCCAGGTCGAAACCTTTGTTCAATAAACTGTTGTGACATCATGCTGCGTCTTGCTTGACTGGTGAAACAGTTACCCAATTCCACATGTATTGGATTTTCACAGCATGTTGCACGGGCGGTCAGTCTTTTCGAAGATTGATCTTCTAAGGGCCTTCCACCAGATCCCCGTGGCTGAAGAGGACGTGCCGAAGACTGCAGTGACGACGCCTTTCGGTCTGTTTGAGTGCCCCTACATGAACTTCGGACTACGCAATGCGGCTCAGACCTTCCAGCGCTTTATGGATAAAGTAGTCAGGGGACTCGACTTCGTCGTGGTGTACATCGACGACATCCTTGTCGCCTCATCGTCGCACCAACAGCACGAAATCCACCTGCGCCAGCTGCTAACTCGCCTACAGGAGTTTGGTTTACGGATCCAACCAGCGAAGTGTGTGTTGGGTGCTCCGGCGTTGGACTTCTTGGGCCACAGAGTCACGTCAGCGGGCTTATCCCCCTTTCGC
>JACEEZ010008573.1:0-14645 GCA_016584305.1 Chionoecetes opilio
AAATAAGAAGAAGTGAGTTATGTTTCACCCCGATCTGTCGTCTGTCTGTGTTAGTGTACAGGATTTCTCGAAAGTTCGAATAGATTTGCGCCAAATGGATACGAGTTATTTGGATAAGGAAGAACGATTTAATTTTGGATGAAATCTATGACAACTGTTGCCATGGCAACCATGACGATACCTCCTCGACGAGGTATGCGCTCATACTGAGTGCATATTATATATATACAGGGAGGTCCCGTTATACGAGCATTCGGCATACGAGAATCCGATGATACGAGATTGTAAATTAGGGTCTATTTTCAATATACGAGATCGAAAATCCAATGATACGACATTCAGACTGGGGTGAGTAAAATTATCAAGCTCAAAATGCGCGCCCTACCACTCCCGGGCTGGACAAAGGGGATTTGGTTGACCCCAGTGAGGTCACCCCTAGCAAGCCGTGACCTGAAGGGTAATTAAGCATATGGTGCGACCTGACCATTTAGGGTAATTAGCAGGTTTGCGACCCCAACCTTGGGACCGCAGTCAGGTCACCCCTAGCAAGGCGTGACCTGAAGGGTAATCAAGCATATGGCGCGGCCTGACATTTAGGGGTAATTAGCAGGTGTGGGGCCCCAACCTTGGAACCCCTACACTACCTTCTCTTGTATCACGTGGCATCCCATACATTACAACGTCTTTTTGCTTGTTATGCATGTTTTATGTTAATTAATGTGCAGTTATGTTATTTTGTGTGCTATTTTCTCTTTCAGAATGCTTTTTCTACAGAATAGGTAGTACAGTGTGGGTAATATAGACGCTGTGTGTTGTTGTGTTTGCTATAGTTTATTTTAACTTGAAAAACATGTCTTTTTTTTTTTTTTTTTTTTTAATTGATGGGGTCCTGGAACCAAACCTATATTTTACCATTAGTTATGTGTTCCGTTATACGAGATTTCGCTTACGAGTATGCCAGGTGGAACCTAACTGCTCGTATCTTCGGGACCTCCTGTATATATATATATATATTATATATATATATATATATATATATATATATATATATATTAATATATATATATATATTAATATATATTATATATATATATTATATATATTATATATATCTTTTTTTTTTTTTTTTTTTTTTATGAAATCGAATCACGACTGTTGCCATGCCAACCAATTGATGAAATATTCGGCGGAGGTATGCACTTACTGTACGGTACTGACGGAAGTCGTTCCACCTCGGCAGATTGTTGGCTCCAACAGCCATTCCCCGTGTAAACGAACTTTGTTTGTTACATTAGATGAGTTTGTATACTTGTGTACAGCATCCATCACAATACTACCGCATACAGGAAAATTAAAACATACGTGGTAATGCACAGGAGGCAGGCAACGTAGTGAGGCAAGGGAGGATATGAGGGGAGGTGTTTACACAAACGGACGACAAAGCCAGCTCGGCAGACTGATCGTGCCACAGCAGGCACACAGCTATGCACAGCAGGTCGGCTTTGTTTTCACTCCCACCATCCGACCTGCGTTTTACAAATGTACATGTTCAGCAGTCTACATGTATCATTAACCACCAGGCTGTCACACGTATCACAAGATCTTTTCAGTCCTGGAAAGTATCACTCATGGCGAATTAAACAAAACTATTTACTTATATGTACTATCGCATACAAGCTAGAAACTAAAAATGGCTGATGAGCAGTGCTGATTGAAGATAATGAATAGTGAGTGTGTTCTTGTGTGAAAATGACTGTATACTGGCAAACAGTTTTGGTGGTCTGTTTTTTCTATTTTTTTCTTATAAATTTCTTTTTTCCAAAATCAGGGTGCATCTTCCAAGATCATCTTATAAGCCGTTAAAATACAGCATATATATTAGGGTGTCCCAAAATGCAAAATTTTTGAAATGTTGCACGCTCGTGTGTTATTCCGGTTTCCTCATAGTAAAACAGTATTGCATTGAAATTTTGGGCGAATTGAGTAAAATATTAGGGTCCCGACAAAGTGAACATTTAGGTGACGTGACTCGAATTTTAGGACTTTCAAAATTTCCACTTTTTTTCTCCCTCAGGTTATCAACATGGCAACAAGAGCCGCTAGTAATCTTTGGCTGATCGACAAGGCTCCAATCGATGAAATCACCGGAGCCCGGCTACCATCGAAGGAGCAGGTCCTCCTCCGCTACTACCACCACCACCGGGAGATGGGGAAGACGGCGAGCGGGAGCATCGCGCGCCGGGATTCCGACAACTACAGTAATACACGCCGGCACGAAGCTGTCAAAGCTGGTAAAGGCGTACAATGACCTCAAGAAGAACAAGAACAAAGACAGGCCGAAACATCGTATGGATGAGGAGATTTTCAAAGGAGACCTCCAAGAAATCTTCGACCTCGCACACTCCTCCTCTCTCCAACGGCCAGACGTGAAGGACGAGGACAAGGAGTTCCTACGGAGTCAGAGAGAAGACAGAGGGGAATCATCCATGGCTGGAATTGACCTCGTGACAGCGAAGAAGGTGGAGAAGCAGGTCGAGCGCGGAACTCGACTCAAGCGGCTCCGGGAACGTGAAGACAGCGACATTGCCAGGCTGACTGAAAGGGCGGAAAATCCCAAGCCAAAGCAGTAGCAGCAGCAGCAGTCCTGTGTCGACGACGTCATCACCGGCTCGTGGATCCCGAAAGCCAGAGGAAAAAACTCAAACAGTCGCCATCGATCTCCGTGAAGGATCTTAACCTCATTTTCAACTTGGGATCGAGAGAAGTTGTCGGTGCGGCAAGCAACGTCAACGTTCGCAGCTACCGCTCAAGTTCTTGGAATGGACATTGGGAGTATGGCGGTCCGAAGAGCACGGTCCATCGAGCACGAATTGCGGGGAGAGAGCAAGCCGCCGAGAAGATCGTGGAACTGCGGAACCAGCAGATACCTGAGAGGTTGGTCCTGCATTGGGGACGGAAAACTACTCCCGTTCCCTCTCTGGCGATACGGAGGACTGCATCGCCGTCCTCCTCACATGGGAAGATGACGCCGAGTTCCTTCTTGGGGTCCCGGCAAGCTCGGATTCGACTGGCAGAAACGTGGCTGCAGTGGTCTTGAAGGAGGTGGACGAAGCGAGCGTCAGGACAAGATCATCGCCTTCTGTTTCGACACCACGGCTTCGAACACTGGCATGGTGCAAGGTGCTTGCATTCGGATTGAGCAAGACTCGGACGAAGCTTGCTTTGATTGGCCTGCCGCCATCATGTCCACGAGGTGATCCTCAAGGATGTCTTCGAAGCCAGTCTCGGCTCTTCCTCTGGTCCTGACATTGGAATCTTCAAACGTCTCCGTGATCGATGGTCTTTCATGGATTCCTCGCAGAGAGAGACGGTGGAAACATCGGAGGACCTCGTAGAGTTCTTCGCCACCAATGACACTGCCAGCAAGCTGAAGGACGACGCATTGGCCTTCCTGAAGGAGGCTCTGATGTCGAAGAACCATCCCAGGGAGGACTATGAAGAACTTCTCCGTCTCTCCTACCTGTTCCTCGGTGGTGAAGGTCCAGCCAAAAACCCTTCCGCCGTCCTGGAGCTCTCCATCAAGCCCGGTGGATGGCCAAGGCCATCTACTGCCTCAAGCTTCATATGCTGAAATCCCAGCTGTCGCTGACTGGTCGAGAGAAGGCCGGAGTGGAACGAGTGGCCCTCTTCGTTGCTCTGGTTTACTGCAAGCAATGGCATGAGGCACCGATCTCTGTGAAAGCTCCGTTGAACGACGTGCTCTTCCTCGAGATCCTCAAGACATACCCTGACCAAACCGTTGCCAAGGCAGCAGAAAGCCCCGCGACGCACCTGTGGTACGTTTCCGAGGAAAACACGGGACTGGCCTTCTTCGACTCAAGGATTGATGTGGAGGAGAAGAAGCAGATGGTCAAGGCATTGGACAAGCCCGCCTCGAAAGAAGGAACTCAAGCGATTGGAGGGAAAAAAGATGACGATGTCTTCCTCCCTCTCGTCCTTCGTCAATTCGAAGACACGGTCCTTCTTTCAGAAACTCGACGCGGACGAGGGCTTCCTGGCAAAGGACCCGGCATTGTGGGAGGAGGGACGACCGATTCAAGGACGCTCGGAAACGGGCACTTGGCCTCCGAGTGGTCAACGATGCCGCGGAGCGGGGCATCACCTAGTCCAGCGCTACCTGGGGTCCACGAAGTCGGCCGCACAGGAGAAGTATCTCCTCCAGTTAGTCTACCACCATCGGAAACTTGTGGGGCGGGGGAAAAAAAGGAGGACCTTCAAAAGAAGGCTTTCTGAATGGAAACAATGAAAACTGTCTGTTTGGTTTCCTTATAAGTTTCTTTCTAAAAAAGTGGGATGTTTTGAGTTTTTTCTTTGTTTTTGAAGGTTATTAGAAAATTGTTCAGTTTGTCGCGACCCTAAATATTCTTCGAATTTCATCTAATTTCACAGGAACTCTTCTTATGCATGTTTGAACACAAGTAAAACACGAGCAAGTGAAAAAAAAAATGTTTCATTTTTTCCCTCTATGATCTTGGGACACCCTAATATATATATACCGTAATTGGCGGCGTACATCCCGACTCTTTAAGCCTGAAATAATATTTCCATAACTAGGGGTAGACAAATACGGCAAGGATAAAATGCGAACCTTTACCACCGAATGCCAAACAAGTGGAACAGCACTATTAACAATCGCTGTACACCCAACTAGCGTAACTCTAGTCAGACAACTAATATATGCGCTACTTCCAGAGCAAAAGCAATAACTGGAGAAGAGTTTAGCGGCAGTTCCACCCACAGCTGTTTCCAACAGCTGATGGAAACGGCTGATACACAAAGTGTAAACACTAGTGGAATGCAAATGGCGGAGGACACCGCGGTAAGTGCAGTCCAGTCTTAGGTATTACCGTGTTTTACTATAATATACAGTATGTAGCGGTACTATCAGGGGACTACGATGTTATTCAAGTAAAAACATGAGGCGGACCTAAAGTAAAGATTCAGATCTTCATATAAGTGGTGTGGTGTTATGTGTTACCGTTTACCGTACCGTAGCCTCTCCACATTCAAGCTTTGGCCTACCAGTAGCCTACCATATTTTTGGGGCCGACTTATACGGCAAGTATAGGCCTAACCCTTAATCTTGAGCTAATAATATTGGGGTCGAATTGAAAAACGATAAACGAGGTCGTTTTATGTGAATTCGCTCTATGTGAAACACATAACCTATGGGAAAAATTGATATTGGTCGATCGGTCCTCCCGCCCGTACCCGTACATTTAAACTTGTTCACACCCATGCATACCAGAACATGGTATTATTTTACACTAGGATCGAAATTCCCTACACAATTGGGAGTATGGTTTCTGTTTACCTTATTGTTTTCTAGGAAACATTCTTTTGGACTCAAACTTTTGGAGATAATGACATGTTGTTCATAGGGAGGCGAGAGACAAGTGTTTGTTTACGTGCGGCATGCCTATCACTCTTCTTCCTCTTGTGACCTACATCGCCTCTGTTCTTCCCTTGCCGCGGACACTTAATGCAGATTTGGCTTTAGTTAGGAGGTTAAAGTGTGGGATTATGTTAGGTTAGGACTCAAAAGCAAGTTGCCATAAACTGGCTTAACTCTCGCTTGCGTGCCTCACCAGAACTGTTGTTGTTGCTGTTTAGGACTGCGAGGATCCTTGGGGAACACTATGTGCCCTGGTGATGTCCTATGATGCTATCACAGGCGCAGTACTTGACCAGTCTTCCTCAGGAAGGCACAGGTGAGGCGGGATGACGGCGTGTTGCCGGGAGGGGGGGACGCTAGCTGCCGCCAGCAGGGTGGACAGGTCAAAGGTGGTGACGTTCAGGGCGAGGAGTTGAGACTGTAGTGAGTGGAAGTGCGGACACTGCAGCAGAAAGTGTTCAATAGTCTCCGGGAAACATTCATGCACCAAGGGCAAGTGGGGTCAGGGGACAGACGGAGGCGATGCAGTGAGCGCGAGTTTTCGTGTGCCCCAGGCGGGCGGCGGGCGAGGGTGACTTTCCAGGACGCGGGACATTTTCCGTATCCACGGCCCTGGGGGGTAGAGTCACTGCGGTATTGGCCATGGAGGTAATTCAGAGGGCATCACCGAGCGTGTTGTTCCAGGTGAGCGGCAGACCCGGGAGATGGGGCGTTTAGCCAAAATTTTATAACATTTTGGAATTATATTTAAAAAAAAAAAAATTTACAATAATTTTTGGTCGTTCGCTTTATAGGGGAAACGCTTTATTCCAAACATGTTTTATGTGAGACCCTAGTATATAATAAATATAATATATATATAATATATATATATATATATATTGATATATATATATATATATATATATATATATATATATATATATATATATATATATATATTATATATTATAATATATAATACCTATTGCCGGCGCGTAAGACGCACCTCCGCATAAGACGCACCCGTATTTTACATAAATATTTTGAGAAAAAAAATATATTAGTGTTTTGAGGACATGTTTACTTTAAGTAAATTTATCAAAAGTTATTAAAAAAAAAGTTTTGTAAGGGAAAACAAATGATTTTGAGCATGTACCCAAATACAATATTCACAGTGCAGTGAATGTGAATGAAAAATGATACTAGTTAAAATGTAGAGAATGAGAGTGTAGTGTAACCAAAATCGGTCATCATTTATTGCAGGATACTCCACGAATTGATATTCTAATATTTTCTACCTATGACATTTAGCTTAGATTAATGTTGTAAGTATGCCTTTGTTGCTTTTCTGCTATGTATTTAGACTTTGTGGAAAATTTGCAGTAAAGATAATGGTATTTTTTCAATAGTGGGTTTTCAAAAGTCCAAGGATTCTTACCCCCCATTATCATGTATCTTTCTTCATTCTGTGTATTTTGAGCCCCATTTCCAATGGCGCAATCTAATATTAATGGCATTGGCAGTGTGAAGCTTAGCAATGTTTGCAGGGCGGGCCTGGAGGGGCAGGGCGGGCATCCCCCCCACACATATGTAAACAAACATTGATTTCCGACAATCGCGAGCCATATTAATTCCGAATACACCAAAACACCCAAAGAAAAAACTTATGTTTCGACCTCGAAACTGGTGGTTGCCCAACAACAAAACATTACCAAGATTTTAAACACTGTAAGGTAACCATCTCTCATCTCTACCTTTTTGTTATTGTTGAAGGGCACCGATGTCGGGATCAAGATATTCACCAGGGTTTTTACACCGGTGAATCTATCACAGCCCGCGAGGGTTGATTAGTCTTCCTCAGGAAGGTACAGGTCAAGGCATGATGGTATGGTGAGATTGGGCCCTTGAGGCGGATGAATTTTTGGCGCAGTGAGGGTCTTGGTTTTGGTTTTGATGTGTGGAAGGCTTCTGTCCCGTCAAACAAAGTACCGTTGCAGCACTTTTACTAGCACTCTTTCCATTTATAGTATACAATTCCATGTCCATTGAGATACAGGGGTGAGGTTTGAGGGATCGAGGTGGTATAAAGGCCTAACCCTGTCTCCAACCATTTACAGGGGGAGAGCGGCAGCGGGACTGCGGGAGGAGTTGTGATGTTTTCATATGACGGCCATCTGGCAACGAACTTTCACCTTGTTGCCCCACCTCTTGTTTTCTCTTAAAATCCAACTTTTTCATAGTATTATGCAGTAATGTTGATATTACTAGTAATATAGTTACAAATTTGGTTCAGTGGTCTACTGCTCAACACAGATCACTTGAGACCCCCCTTTGTAATACACCACCGACCATTTTGCATTCTCTGCCCGACCTCTCATTAGTAATATGGCCGCATTAGACGCAGGGTGAATTTTGCATTCCCTTTCTGGGAAAAAAAACTGCGTCTTTTGCGCCGGCAATACGGTATATATAATATATATATATATATATATATATACAATAAACCCTTCATGGGTCGCGGGAGTTAGGGAACAGAGATACCCGCGAGTATCGTAAATCCGCGGCTGACATTGGTCTTCATTTACCCATAGTTTTGTTGTTTTCTTTTCTCTTTTTTTTTTTTTTTACACACAAGAACTGGCCAAGGGCACAACAAAAATGGGTAACCACAAGCCCGCTTAGTTCAGTCCTATAAGAAGACAGTAAGAGAATAAAAAAAAAACGAGGGTAGCCATTTAGTTCAGGAGGTTTTCTTGTTACTCTTCTTTTGAAAGATTTAATCATAGGAAAGTGGAAAAATAGAAACAGAAGAGTGTTCCAGATTTACCAGTGAAAGGGGATGAAAGAGTAAAGATAACTCATTAACTCTTGCATTGGAAGATGGACAGAATAGGATGAGAATGAGTAAAAAGTCTTGTGCAGCGAGCCGCGGGGGGGGGAGGCAGCAGTTCGCAAATTCAAAAAGAGCAGTGAGCATGAAAATAACGGTAGGGGAAAGAGCAAAGAGAAGCAACATTGCGGCGGGGGTTTTTAAAGATTGAAGAAAGTCAGTCAAGGAGAGGAGTGATGGACGAAAAGCTTTTGACTCAACCCCGTTTAGGGAGCTCTTTGAGTGGATCCACCCCAAACATGTGAGACATACTCCATACATGGGGGATAAGGCCCCCGTAGAGAGCAAGCAATTGGGAGAAAAAAAAAAAAAATGACAAAAAAAAGGGTTGAAAACCCGCGAGTAATCAAATCCGCGAGCATGAAACCCGCGAGCATGAAGGGTTTACTGTATATATATATATATAAATATATATATATACAGTACCCTCCCGAGTTTTGCGCTTGCTTTCTTCCCAAGGCATAGCGCGAAACTCGCGGATCGCGAAACTCGGTATTGAAAACCCTGTAAAATGCTTATTTAGTCCGGTGCGAGGTGTACTACAGTATTTTACAGCTTATAAGACTCACTTTTTCCCAAAAAAAATATCCTGGAAAATGCCCCAAGCCCCTGTCCACCCAGCAGTGAATGGGTACCGGGTGTTAGCCAAGGGTTTGTGACCCGCCTCCAGGGGTGGTGGCTTCGGCCAAAAACTACGTGGAGGAGGAAGAGGGGGGAGGAGAGGAGTTTGAGCTTGAGTTAGGAGTCACTAAAACGGATGCTGTCGGTGAAGCCTTTAGTTTGGCGTTCTCCCACATACTATTCAGTGAGCTTGAGCTTGAGCTTGAGTTGGGAGTCACCAGCTGATGCTCTCGGTGAAGCCTTTGGGGCCGGCGTTCTCCCCCACACGTAATTTGTTGGAAGAGAAGCAGAACTAGGAGTTTCATTTTCCCCATTCCTCTCTCTGCAACACATTCATACGGGGTCCCCCCTCACTGAGGGGGCCCCTGCCTCTCATTCTCTCTCATACATGCTCTCCAAAAATTTTTCCCAAGAATTCTTTTACACTTTCAGCCACATAACTGTCACTCCTCCACTCAACACACAACCCCAGCAGGTACTCCATCTGCCTATCCACACTCCTGTCTCTCATCTCTCGCCATTCTTCCGCTCTGACTTTTCCTACCACTACTTCCAACATCTTTGTTCTAGCATACTCATACCGTTCACATTCCAGCATCAAGTACAGGGAAGTCCTGAAGATACGAGCAGTTAGGTTCCACCTGGCATATTCGTAAAGCGAAATCTCGTATAGCGAAATACATAACTAATGGTAAAATATAGGTTTGGTTCCAGGACCCCATCAAAGACATGTTTTTCAAGCTAAAATAAACTGTAGCAGTCCCAAGGTTGGGGCCTGGCTTATTACCCCTAAAGGTCAGGCCGCACACCTGGCAAATTACCTTTCAGGTCACGCCTTGCTTGGGGTGACCTGACTGGGGTCAACCAAAAAACCCCCTTTGTCCAGCCCGAGAGTCCTATATTCAGTCAGTTACCTACCAACCACTACAGTGCGAGGAACATCACTGCTCCTCTCCCTGTGTTCCTCTCACTGTGGTGGTAGGTAGGTAACTGCCAGAAGCTGGTCTAGGAAGCCAGGGGGGAACCCAGCAACGGAAGTGCGGAAGGAATTTGGGGCACGAGCGAGTTAGGTCAACGCCAGGTGTTGGCTTGACCTTTAGGGGTAATTAGCCAGGTGTGCGGCCCCAGGCTTGGGGCCCCCACATCATCATCATGACAGCCCAGGACAGCCCAGATGCATATGTGGTAGGGTGCGCATTTTGAACTTTGAAATTTTACTCACCCCAGTTTGAATGTTGTAGCATTGGATTTTCCATCTCGTATATTGAAAATAGACCCTAATTTACTCAGCTCGTATCATTGATTTCTCGTATACCGAATGCTAGTATAATGGGACTTCCCTGTACTCAGTTTCATCCACTCCTGTTTCACACTTCACACACGTCTTGCTAACACCATTCTTTCATCTGTACATACGACTATTTACCTCTTTAACGATACTTGATCTTGATCTTGATCTTAATATTACCGTAAGTTATAAAATATTTCTCTGCACCGTCGAGTGGCCTAAGAACACCCACATGCTTCCCATTAACTCTACCTACGATTGTGTTCCATTGGAGGCCACAGGGGGGCGACATGAACCTCTAATCACAAGCGTCCACTATAAAATCCTGCCTGCGCCACCATGGGCGAGGGCCAACCATCACAGCCCTCAAGGGAAGCTCCAGGGCCTACCACCCACCCCTGGAGGTCACTGTCTAACGGCGCTGTAGGCACACACACACCACACACACACACACACACACACACACACACAAAAAAAAAAAAAAATTGTGTATGAAGCAGCGCGAAACTCGGGGAGATAATGCACGAAAGTCGGGACGGTAAGAATTTAGGACTCGGCGCGAAACTCGCATAGCGTGAAACTCGGGAGGGTACTGTACTATATATACAGTCAAACCTCGATATAACGGACTAAAGGGGGGGAGGAGTGGTCGTTAATGCCGCTGTCTGTTATAGCGAGGGTATTTTCCCAAGGGCGGAAAAATATATGAAAAAAACGGAAAAATTGTGAAATAAATGAGAAATAATCACAAACACAACCAGACTGTGTAGCTATGTTGGGAGGTAAACAGTGACTGGCGTTACATGCTGAATTTGGTCCGCTCCTACACGTGAAATAAATGAGAAATAATCACAAACACAAACATACCGTGTAGCTAGTCAAGCTCAAGCTCTAGTGAAAGGTAAACAAATTACTACGAGCCAGATTCAGCCGTGGCTTCCAAAGGTATGCTTATTATCATGACTAATGCTCATTATTCTATATATTATATGGTTGTGAAGTGCAGTTCTATACACATGTCACTATTTAGGTCAGTGTAGCACTGCGTGTCACCTTAGATAAGGGCGATTTAGGGTGTTAAGGTGACAGGGAGACGTAGCAGCGGCCACGCCATAACACTAATAGTTACTATTTTAAACAATACACACCTTCTACCACAAAATCATTAGCAACACATTTCAACACAACACAACCCTTTCTTATAATATTATATCTTAATATGTGATACATCAAAACTCCTTAAAACCCAAGCATTTCAAAGTAAAATGAGAAAATAATACAAATATGTTGAGTTGACAATTCGAGCGGCGATAAGCGGTCCAATATGCAAAAAAAAAAAATATAAAAAAAAATAAATAAAAAAATAATTGTCACGCAAATGGAGTCCGTTACATCCGAAGTCCGTTATATCGAGGTTTGACTGTACACACAAACCTCGTTTTCCCGGATAATAGGGGGGGAGCACTGGTCCGGGAACCGCAAACGTCGGGAATCGCAACAGTCCGAGGCCATTACCCACCCCGGACGTTTATCCTACTCTAGTATTTACTGTCCAGCAACCGCCAATATCAACTACCACGCCGCGGACTTTTACGTCACTTTTTTTGGGGGGGGGGGGGGGGGGGGGGGCTGCGAGGATCCTTGCAGAAATTATAGCCCTGGTGAGCCCTATGATGCATATATATAAATATATGAATATATATATATCTTTATTGTTTTTTACGTTATAAGACCCAGTTTTTTCCCCCAAAAAATCCCCGAAAAACCTCGTGGTCTTCCAAAAAATTTTGTAGGAGGTTAGCTTGGAAAAGTTTTTAAATTCAGCCCTTAATGATGAACCTCAGTACACCCTTTTTAAAGTTTTTAAAATTTCCATAAAAATTTCAAAAAAACTACCAATCTGTCTCACCCTGTGTGTTTACACGATACTGGCAGGGGGCCTTTCCCCCCCGGCGATTGGCGCCAATGCCATTGCGTGTATAAGGAACTTGTTTGTTAGATTAATGAAAATTTGTATACTTGTACTGCACCCACCAAAAAATCAAAGATACAGGAAAATTCAAAAATACGTGGTGAGGACAGGAGGCGGCAACGTAGTGAGGCACGGAGGGGTGAGAGGTTTTTTTTTTACACTCAGGCGACAAAGCCAGAGTCAGCTGATGGGCAACAGGCAGGCACACAGCTGGGGCACCGCTGCGGTGGGGTTTTTTCACTCCGCCGTCCGACCGATGCACATGTTCAGCCAAACCAAAATACGTTTTCTTAAACTATCGAACAAGCTAGAAAAAATAAAAGGCTGATGACAGGTTAAAGGGGAAAATAAAGAATATGAGTGTGTTTTTTGTGTGAAAATGAATGTATATTGGATAAAAGTTTTTTATTTTCTTATAAAATTTTCAAAATCGGGGGGTCTTCCAAAAGAAGGGCTAAAGCCGTAAAATACGGTATATATAATATATATAACATAAAATTTACTGTATTAAATATATATATACACAAACCTCGATTTCCCGGATATGGGTTTTCCCGACAAAAAACCGAGGGCCGGGGATTTTCAGTCTCGGGCAAAATTTTTTTTTTTCTTTTTTTTCTTTTTTTCCCGGGGCAGCATGCCCCAGCCCCGTCGCATTGTTTACATTTGGGCACACGACATTCACGATTCACCTGCACAGCCTCCGTCAGTAAACCTGACTCCCACTGCCCCTGGTGGCAAAAACATTTCTGCAAATATTGAACACTTTCTGCTGCCTCCCGCCAGGTGGCAGCATGCTCAGCAGTCTTTATTTTTTACATTTGGGCACACGACACTCACAGTTCACCTCTACAGCCTCCGTTAGCCCTGACCCCACTGCCGCTGGTGCAGGAACGTCTCTTGAGACTTTTGAATACTTTCTGCTGCCTCCCGCCAGGTGGCAGCATGCTCAGCGGTCGTATGTTTACATTTGGGCACACGACACCCCACGGTTCACCTGCATGGCCTCCGTTAGACCCCGACCCACACTGCCCCTGGTGCAGGAACGTCTCTTGAGATTATTGAACACTTTCTGCTGCCTCCCGCCAGGTGGCTGCATGCTCAGCGGACGTAAAAGTCCGCGGCGGGGGAGTTGATATTGGCGGTTCCCGGGGACAGTAAATACTAGAGTAGGAAAAAACGGCGGGGGGTGGGCAATGGATCGGACTTTTTTTTTTTTTTTTTTTTTACTGTTGCGTTTCCCCGGACTTTTGCGGTTCCCGGACCAGTGCTCCCCCTATAGTCCGGGAAACGAGGTTTGTGTGTATATATATATACAGGGAAGGTCCCGTTATACGAGCATTCGATATACGAGAATCCGATGATACGAGATGTGTAAATTAGGGTCTATTTTCAATATACGAGATCGAAAATCCAATGTTACAACATTCAAAACTGGGGTGAGTAAATTACCAAGTTATTTTCTGAAGTAAATTTCAAGTTATTTACTAAAATTATAAACATTTACCGACTACATATATGATTTTACCTAAGGTTGTATGATAATCAATTGAAAATAACGTGCAGACTGGCCAACGACTGCTTGAGACTGGTATTAGCAGAGGTAGGAAGTCTCCAGGTTCGCTTATTATTGTTTGGTATGCCATGAAATATAATTCTCTAGGTGAATGTAGACATATGATTGCATTTGGATGGATATCATTCATATATATGAGTAAAGAGATGAAATACAAGCAAGGGACTCATCTACGTTTGGCAGCGCGGCCTTTGGTAGCAGCAGCAGCAGCATGAGCCAGCCCATGAAGCCCGTGAGGTGGATATCAACACCATGAGACCAAGGGAAATAGATGTCTTTGGTAATATTTTGTAGGGGAGCGAGAACCCCTTGAGGAATCCTATGATCCCTGGTGATATCCTATGGTGCTATCACAGGCGTGGGAGCTGACTGTCTTCAGGAAGGCACAGGTGAGGCAGATGACGGCGGGTTTTTACTCAAAAGTTTTGAGTGGCGGCGGCGCTGGAGCCGCCACCACGGTAGGTTTTGGGGAGGATTAAAAGTCTTATTACTGTTTATACAACTTAGTGATTATGGTGAGATGTTATATACACGTGTCATTATTATATCAATGTAGCACCGTGTTTCACCTTAAATAAGGGTGATTTAAAGATGTTATGATGAGGCGCGACTGGCTGGGCAGTGATGGGAAAAATTTTTGCCCCGGGGCCGCCCCATGACACGAATATTCACTATTTCAACCCCCCCACACACACCTTCTACCACCAAAACACTAGCAACACAGGCTCCCTTTCTTATATATCTTACTATCTGATTTCATTAAAACTCTTTAAAGCAAGCATTCCAAATAAAAGAGAATTAGTTTGAGATGACGGAGAAGAGGCGGAGAGGCAGTCTGCATGCCATTCTTGCCGGAATATG
>JACEEZ010008575.1:15000-17500 GCA_016584305.1 Chionoecetes opilio
ACCACTACCACCATCAACACCCACACACACCCCCACACAAACCCCCGTTCCCTTTCTTCACTAAAAAATTAAAAAAAAAAATCTGGGAAAAACAACGCGCAAGGTTTTTAGTAGTGAAGGGATCCCAAGCCCAGATCTCATTTTTTCCCTTTGGGCCCTCTATGTCATTTCCTTTTTAAACCCCATGGTGGCCTTTTACTTTAAACACCAGACAGGGTAGGGGTTTAAAAGGGACACAAAGGGGGGGGGTGACTCAGTAAGGGGGTTTAAATTAATCGTGTTTTGTGTGTGGTTGTGTGCGTATGTATCCCCAAAAGGGTTATCTGGTTGTTTTTGATATAATTGCTTTTTTCTACCCTAAATACTGCTACTTCCCAAATACTTTAAAGCTTCTACTAATGTGGCATCATACTAACAGCTTTTCTACTTTCACACTGCTACTCTACTTACTACTACTACTACTACTATAAATACTACTACCCCACTACATACTACTACTTATTCACAAGCAGCGGCCCCCAAAAGTTGAAATTTTTTATTGATGTAACAGTGGGGAGAAAGAGACTTGGGGTAGCGTGCGGCGTGCGTGCGTGCTGCGTGCGTGGTTTCTGCGTGCGTGCGTGCGTGCGTGGGGTGCGGGCGGCGTGCGTGCTTTTCGTTGGGGTGGGGTGCATGTATTTGTGTCAATGAAACACACACAAAAATTGCATTTAAAGTTAAATAATCGTCCCTTTGAATGATTCAAAATTTTCCCCCTTTACGAAAAAAAAAATTTTATTTTTCATATTACCCCAAACAATATAAAAAAGCAATATTTTTTCTATTTTGTTTATGCAAAGCCCCTTTAATTTTTTTGTCTCATGCACCAAGTTTGAAAATAAATATATTCATTACTTTAGAGCCCGGGGCGATTCCCGATCGCGCTGATCACCCCCAAGTTTCGCCCTGGTGCTGATGCTGGGTAATGGGGCATTTTATTATCGTCAAATTTTAGTCCCTTTTTGGGGGTTTTTTAAAGGGGGAAATTTTATAAAAATATAATCTGTTAAAAATTAAATTTTCGACCGGGGGGTACATTTTTTTCCCCCCACGAGAAACCCAAAACCCCACACAAAACCACACACCAAAACCAAATAAAAGACCCCACGCAAAGCCAAAACGACGCGGGCGCGCCCCGCACAAAGAAACGTCACATACACATAAAACCCACACACCCGACCCGCCAGGCCCGCTGGATGGGGGTCACCTTTTATAACAGTAAAATGATAATTTTTGTACATAAAGTAATAAAATAATAAATAAACATAAAGGGAAAATGAAAAAAAACTCAAAAAAAAAAATTTGCGAAAAAAAACCCCATTTAAAAGACTGTCAAAATTTTAGTTTTTTTCTTTGGTGATGACGGTATGATGTAAACCCGTGTGGTGGTGGTGGTGGTGGGGGTGGTGGGGGTGGTTGTGGTGAGGTGCAAAATGGGATTGGGGCTAAAAAGGGGATGATTTTCCTCCCATCTCTCTTTTCATGTCTCTATTATCATCTTTTGTTTTCATCTCTCTCAAAGTCTCTCTTTTCTCTATCTCATCTGTACTAGGAACTGGACCAAAAAAGGGTTTTCATAAACTCGGGCCCAAAGAAAGAAATTTTACAGTAATTCATGTTTTTTAAAAACAAAAACTTGATTCTGAATCCCGCAATCCCAATCTCACAAAAAAGAAAATTTTCTCAGAAGGAATTAAAAGTAAGGGGAAAAACGTAAGCATGTAAAAAATCCCCAAAAAAAGGGAATTTTTCTCAAAAGGGAATAGCCTGGAAGACTCCAACAGGAAGGTTCCCAAAAAAAGGGGAAAATCTGATAGTGTTTTGTATTTTTAATTTAGCGCGGGCCTTAGCAGCGTAAAAGTTTAGCGTTGTTTTAAAATCGTTAGGCGGTTTTTAGGGGATTTGTTATTAAATGTGTAATTTTTTTGGCCCCGCATTAATCATATCAATCGCTCTGAAAGGCCCTACCGGATGTTCCCTTCAAATTTAGGGCACAAATATTGGGGGAAAACACAAACCCAAAAACACTTTTTTTCCCCATAAAGATTTCTTTTTTTTTCCCCAAATAAAAAAATTATTTTTAAAAGTTGGAGCCCATAACGCGTAGGGGATTATTATTAAATTTTTTTTCTACAAGGGCCTTTCTCTCCTTGAAATCTGGCCTCATTCCCAAAAGTATTCTTTAATGCAACACGAAAAAAATAAATAACTAATAGTTTTACATATTTTACATTTGGGTTTTTTTAAAATAAATTTAGAGGTTCCTTTTCCAATTCCCTGAAAAAATATATTTTTCCCCTTGTTTAAAGAAAATACTGAACGCGCGGGGGGCGGGGGGGGCAAAAACACACACACACACCCCCACACACACACACACCCCACCCACGCACACCACACCCCACAAAGCCCCTTTCACGGTGGGAAACAAAATCAAAACTCATTTTTTTGACCTACTTTACCC
>JACEEZ010008575.1:25000-30000 GCA_016584305.1 Chionoecetes opilio
CCACTTTTTTATAGCCATTGTTCCACCACTTTTTTATATCCATTGTTCCATCACTTGTTTATAGGCATTGTTCCACCACTTTTTTATATCCATTGTTCCACCACTTTTTTATATCCATTGTTCCATCACTTGTTTATAGCCATTGTTCCACTATATATTTTTTTTGCATGACTGTTTTTTTTTCTTCTATCATAATTTTTCTTCTTCCGATCACTCAAAACCGTTCTCAATTATATTTCCATTTTTCTTCATTATTCTGTATTGCCTTTGTTTTTCATTTACTACGTTTCGTATAAGATAATCGTCATCTTTATTTACGTATTCCATCGGTTGGATTTTCCTCTAATTTCCTTTAATTTGTTACTTTAATCAACAATTGCCGCCACTGCCTTAAAAAAAATTATTTGCTGGCCCCCACTGCTAAAAATAATATACTTTTAAGCCTCCCGCCCCAAAGAAAATAAATCGACCCTTCCCCCCCGAAAAAAACCTCACTCTTTTTCTCCTCAATACAAGATAATAATGATAATAATTATAATAAGTTCATAAATTACAAAACATCACGTCGGAAAAAATTATGTTATGTCAATCTATTTTTCTTTTATTACATCAAGAGGGACTGGGCTCATGATGGAAAGAAACCTATGATAGAAGTAAAGAAATCGGGGCTTATCAATGTAAAGAAAAAAAAAAGATAAGGATAAGGGGAAATGACAAAAAGGTTAAGAAAAGACCAAGGAAGAATAACTGAACAAATTATTAACAAGATGAAAAAGGCTTAAAGGAAAGATCCAGTTAAAATGTTTTTTTTTTTTTTTTTTTTTTTGGCTAGGGGGGTATGGTTGTTGTAGTCAATGGCATACATGGACTGTGGCTTTGTTGGAGTTTTTTGTGTCTCTCTCTCTCTCCCCTCTCTCTCTCTCTCTTCTCTCGTCTCTCTCTCTCCTCTCTCTCTCTCTCTCCCCTTCTCTCTCTCTCTCCCCTTCTCTCTTCTCCCCCTCTCTCTCTCTCTCTCTCTTCTCTCTCTCTCTCCTCTCTCCTCCTCTCTCTCTCTCTCTTCTCTCCTTTCCCCTCGTCTTCTCTCTCTCTCTCTCTCTCTCTCTCTCTCTCTCTCTCTCTCTCTCTCTCATTTTCTTTTTTATATTCTCCTCTCTTCTTCTCTCACTCAAACACAAACACAGATATATTCCTCCTCCTCCCTCCTCCTCCTCCTCCTCCTCCTCCTCCTCCTCCTCCTCCTCCTCCTCCTCCCTCCTCCTCCTCCTCCTCCTCCTCCTCCTCATCCCCTTTTTCTTTTCCTATCGTTTTCTTTTTCCTATCTTTCTTTCCTCCTCCGTTAAGTTTGAATTAAATTCTGTTTTATTCTATCTATTTTTATTCACCAGACAACTCCCCCCCCACCTCCCCTCCCCTTCCCTTCCCTTCCCTCCCTCCCTTTCCATCCTTACCTCCCCTCCCTTCCTTCCGCTTCTTTCCTCCCTTCCCTTCCCCTCCTGCCCTCCCCTCCCTCGTTTTCCCTTCCCTTCCCCCCTTTCCTTCCCTTCCCTTCCATCTTTCCCTTCCCTTCCTTCCCTCCCTTCGCTTCCCTTCCCTTCCCTTTCCCCCTTCCCTCCCTTCTCTTCCCATTCTTTCCCTTCCCTTCCCATCGTTCCCTTCCCTTCCCACCCTTCCCTTCCCTTCCCTTTTCCCCTTCCCTTCCCTTCCCTCCCCTCCCTCCCTCCCTCCCTCCCTCCCTCCCTCTCTCCACACGTTCATGACATGTATACACGATCTTACAGCACTCACTAAATCCCACGCACCTCACGGACACTAAATCTCACGCTCCTCACGCACACTCCAGTAAACACTTTAATATATTTTTTCTTCAACAATATCCAATAGTTTCCTCGTGCCTCGTGACCTATTGTACTTTTTTGTTTATCAAGTTTTTTAGATATTTCTTTTCTCTTTCTCTTTTATTGTGAGTTTGTTGAGGTAGTTTTAGTTCTTTTATTTCTTGTTCTGTTTCGTTTTGTTTTGGCACGTTTTTGAATGCGTGTGGAACAGGAACGCTACATGTCCGGCCTTGACCCCGCAGCGCTCTGCCGGACTGACCCTCGCTTGGCTAAAGGTTGAAATGGAGAACCAGAGAGAGAGAGAGAGAGAGAGGGGGGACAGGACAGGAAGGAAGATTATTCAATTATTCAACCATTATGTGTGTACCATAATGTAGGTTATCGACAGCATGCATAATTACACACACACACACACACAACACACCACAACACACACACACACACACACACACACACACACACACAAACACACACACACACACCACACAAACACACACACAAACACAAACAAACACACACACACGCACACGCACGCACACGCACATGCACACGCACACGCATGTACATTAATTGCACTTGAGTAACTTGATTCCTATTTCAGAAGTTTGTAAGAGAGAGAGAGAGAGAGAGAGAGAGAGAGAGAGAGAGAGAGAGAGAGAGAGAGAGAGAGAGAGAGAGAGAGAGAGAGAGAGAGAGAGAGAGAGAGAGAGAGAGAGAGAGAGAGAGAGAGAGAGAGAGAGAGAGAGAGAGAGAGAGAGAGAGAGAGAGAGAGAGTTTCATGGTCACTTGTCTTAGGTCATTTCCATGTGCCTTATAAAGTGGATAAAGTAGGAGGGGTAAAGTGGAGGGATAAAGTAGGGAAGAAGGGAAGGAAAGAAGAAGAACAAATTCAGGAAAGATACTAACTAATACCTGACGGACTTTTCGTTCAATTTAGATTTATTAAAAAAAATCAACTTTTTTTCGTTTTTTTTGTCCAAACTCGCGACACCCATTTCAGCCGAATTTATTCTTTGGTACTAAATATATTGGTGAATCTTTCATATAGGCTTGTAAAATGTTTACTCCACGAATGGGGGCAAGGAGGGTACAGGCGCAAAGGAAGAAATTTGGCACAGAAGGTTATATTTCGTCTCTTAACTCATTTATGCAGGAACTATTCACTATCTGAGAAACCAATAAGAGTTAATATATGTCTAATGTATTTTTATTTACAGATTATACGCGTAAAATTGCTTTATTGTCCAAGCGTCGCTTCGCTCGCTTGGACACCTATTTCAGCCGAATTCATTCTTTAGTACTAAATAGATTGGTGAATCTGTCATATAGGCTTGTAAAATGTTTACTCCACGAATGTGGGCAAGGTCTAGAGTGCATATTGGCTTGTAAAATGTTTACTCCACGAATGGGGGCAAGGTCTAAAGTGCATATTGGCTTGTAAAATGTTTACTCCACGAATGGGGGCAAGGTCTAGGGTGCATATAGTCTTGTTGTCATCCGGTGGCTAGTGTTTACATACTGCCGCGCCCCGCCAGCTGGCCGACCCCTTGCACCTGTCCGTCCACCTGTCTCTTTCCTGTCCTGCTCAGGCTCTTGCCGCTCCTTTCACACCTGTTACGCCATACTGCTGCCTCCTGCTGCTGCTGACACTGCTAACACTGCTAACACTCCTGCTACCAATGTATTTCTGATCAAATAGTGTACAGAAGAAGACACAATTGTCTCCTATATACTTGTCAGGTGCTTCCTAATACTATTGTTATCTGTCTTTTGATGATGTGCTGACGTGTTTTGTGTGTGTGTGTGTGTTTTGTGGTGTGTGTGTGTGTGTGTGTGTGTTGTGGTGTGTGTGTGTGTGTGTGTGTTGTGTGTGTGTTTTGTGTTGTGTTGTGTGTGTGTGTGTGTGTGTGTGTGTGGTGTGTGTGTGTGTGTGTGTGTGTGTGTGTGTTGTGTGTGTGTGTGTGTGTGTGTTTTGGGGTGTGTGTGTGTTGTGTTGTGTCTGTCTGTGTTGTGTCTGTGTTTGTGTTGTTCTGTTGTCTGTGTCTGTGTCTGTGTGTGTGTCTGTGTTGTGTTGTGTCTGTGTGTGTGTGTGTGTGTGTGTTGTGTGTGTGTTCTGTGTTCGTTAACTCATTTTGGTGTGGGCGGCTATGTTTTGTATGGCTGGGTTTGCTTGTCTTGTATATAAGTGTGGGCGGGAGCGCAGGTGTAATATATGTACGTATATTCTATACACCTATTTCAACTGAATTCATTTTTTGGTACTACATAGATAGGTGAATCTGTCATATAGGCTTGTAAAATGTTTACACCACGAATGGGGGCAAGGTCTAGAGTGCATATTGGCTTGTAAAATGTTTACACCACGAATGGGGGCAAGGTCTAGAGTACATATTGGCTTGTAAAATGTTTACTCCACGAATGGGGGCAAGGTCTAGAGTGCATATAGGCTTGTAAAATGTTTACCTCCGTGGGGGCGAACCAATTCTCCCACACTCTGGTGTGGGGTTTGGTGGGGGGTGTGTGGTGGTGTGTGGGTGTGCGTGTGCGTGTGCACGTGCGCGTGCGCGTGTGCGTGTGCGTGTGCGTGTCTTCATATACCATAATTTATGTCAAGATTACGTTACTTACATGAGGGAAAGTCATGTTTGATAATTTTCCTTTTATTTCAACTCTTAATTTGAAAATAAGTTTCTCTCTCACTCCTTTCTCACCTCCTCTCCTTTTCCCTCTCTCTCACCCTCCTTCACCCCTCCTCTCCCATTTTTTTTTTTTTTGTTCTCTCTCTCTCTCTCTCTCTCTCTCTCTCTCTCTCTCTACTCTCTCTCTCTCTCTCTCTCTCTCATTCCTCTCCTCTCTCTCTCTCTCTCTCTCTCTCTCTCTCTCTCTCTCTCTCTCTCTCTCTAGGCCGAATCTCAATTTTCTTTCTCCGCACAGTTTCACTTGTGATGCCTGTGTTCCTCCTCCTCCTCCTCCTCCTCCTCCTCCTCCTCCTCCTTTTCCTCCTCCTCCTCCTTCTCCTTCCTCCTCCTCTTCTTTCTTCTCGCATCTCTTCAATATTTTTTTCTCATCTTTTAATTTCTTTCCTTGTTTTTAATTTCATAATTTCTTTGCCTAGTTTTGGTTGACCGCTTCTCGTTTACTTAATTGTATTTTTTGTTTATTCTA
>JACEEZ010008575.1:32500-60000 GCA_016584305.1 Chionoecetes opilio
TTGATCGATAATATTCAAACATCATCATCACCATCACCATCATCATCATCATCAGCCTCTATGAGTGCACTGCAGGACCAAGGCCTCCCCCAACCTTCTCCACGCATCTCTATCAGCGGCCTGTCTATTCCAGGTACTCCGCAAACCTGCCTATTGCCTCTCTCCCATCTAGTTCTCTGTCTGCCCTGCCTTTCTTTTACCATCCATGGGTTGCCATTCTGTACTCAACAGTGATCTATTATCTCTTCGTCGCATACGTGTCCTACCCATATCCATTTTTTTCTTCCATTGTTGCTCAGGATGTCACAACTTATGTCTTCTCCCTAATCCATGATGCTCTCGTTCCTATCTCTCCATGTTATGCCAGGCATTATTCTCTCCATCCCTTGGGCACTTAAGTTTTCGTTCCAGGACTTTCGTAAGACTCTAGTATCATGATCCATATGTTAGTACTGGTAGAGTGACTGATTACATACTTTCTCTTCAGGATAGTGGGAAGATTACTTTTCATAACATGTGTTGGTTTACCAAAAGCACTCCATCCCATCCCTATTCTCTTGCGTATTTCTTTTTCGTGATATGAACTTGCACCAAAATTTTCTCGTCATCCCCCCCCCGGTGTAAATGTATTCCGGACACTATCTATTACTTCATCATCTTATTTTAATGTCATGGTCTAGTATGGAGTTGTTGGCAACACGCACCTTAGTTTTCTTCATTATTCATCTTTAAACTCGCGTTCTGGCTGTCTCTGTGCAACTGAGAAAAATCATCTGCTGTAGTTTCATCTGTCGTTCGGGACTCTATTAGCACAAATATCAGCATCTATCTATATATCTAAGATTTATTATATATTCAAACAAACATCGAAAAAAATATTTCAAGCAATACTGTATTTTTCAACAATTTCTATTCTTGTAGGCAAAATATCGGCTGCTTCCGAGGATGGACTGAAGTAAGTTTGCCTATGGACGATACCGATTGGTTTCCTTGCAACTTTATGCCTTATTTACCCTGTGGAGCCCGACGCGCGCCCTCTGTTGACAAAAGCGCATAGGGCGGTTTCAGACCTCGCTTAAGGCCGACGACAAAACACATTTCCCAAAGGGATTATATCGATTCTTTACTTTTGAGCATGCGAAATAAGAACTCAGGTGAGTGAGGTTTAGGTGACAGGTTTGGCGACGAACTCCCGGTGTTTTGCCTTGACAGGAGACGGGTTTTGGGACTTTCGGGTGGGGAGAGAGGGGGGGATGGAAATGGGAGGGGAAGAGTACGGATTGAAGGGGAGGGGAGAATTGGGTAGGAGAAGGGAAGGGGAGTAGAAAAAAAAAAAAGGGGGAGGGGGAAGAGGAGTTGAATAGAGGGTGAGGGGAAGGAAAGAGGAGTTGAGTACGAGGGGAGTGATGGAGAGGGGATTGGAGGGGAAGGGAAGATAGTTAGAGTAGAGGGAGGGGGAGGGAAGGGAAGGAAGGGGAGTTAGTGAGTAGAATGGAAGTGAGGAGAGGGGAAGGGGAGTTAAGTTGAGGGGAGAGAAGGGGAGGGAAGGGAAGGAGAGTAGAGGGGGGGAGGGGAGGATAGGTTTGAAAGGAGAGTGATGGGTTGGCAGCTCAACTTGGCCTCCACACTTAACCATTTGGTAAAGAGAGAGCTCAAAAAGGATGTTTCAAGTGGTAGATGGCCTCACACATAATGAAATTTAGATGAGTCTCGTTGCGGGAAGTTTTCTCTCTTTTTGTTCCTCTCACTATGAAAAACATTTGAAATTGGGAGTGCCAATGAGTGTGTGGCGTGTTGCGTGTGCGTGTGCGTGTGCGTGTGCGTGTGTGTGTGGTGTGTGTGTGTGGTAGATTGTTCGACGCCCGCACCTATCTTGTGGAGTGACATGTATTTGACCTCCTCCTCCTCCTCCTCCTTCCTCCTACGTGCACACACACCCACACAACCCACACACACACACACACACACACACACACAACACACACACACACCACACACACACACCACACACACACACCCACACACACACACACCACACCACACACAACACACACACACACACACACAACACAGACAAAAACACACACACACACACACACACACCACACACACACACACACACACACCCACACACACACACCACCACACACACCACAAGAGAGATGCCACCCTCAAAATCCTGCCGTCATCTCGAGGGTCACAATCCCCGGCTTAATCAACGCCTAATTCTCTGCTATTGAATCATAGATGACAGGCAGCAAGGCGTGAAAGGGAGGACAAACCCAAACTTTACACTAAACCACCAGGCGCCTATAAAGATGATAAGTAGATAATGAAGTGCAAGAAGATATTATAAGAGGGTATAGTAAGGTATTATAAGAAAGTGAAAGAGATGATATATAATAAAGATGATAGTGATGATGATAACGATAACATGGATTGACTGAGAGGTTCAGTACATGATGAAGGAGAGAAGAGTTTTTTGTTTAATTAATTGTCATTGCTGTAAAGGACGGAGCTAAACGTTCCAATAAATGTATTATTTGTTACGTTACACTCAATCACCACACAAAAAGGAAATAAAAAGTGTGGATTGAGAAAAAAAATATAAACTAAGTAATTGCTTAGGTATTTATAACATTTAATATTTAAGTGCATACGTAACCGAAATTTGAGTGTCCAGTTTTTCATATATAAATTTTTTACGACCTTGGGAACAAAAAAAAGATAGAAAAGGGAAAGAAAATATAAAAAAATAAGAATAATAATAGTCTGAACCTTTTTTTGCGGAGGAGGCCAATTATGTTTCTGACTGATAGATCTATAGCATAGAGTACGTCATAAGTCGGCGTGAATAAATGAATGATTAATACACGACATTGTTAGACGTCATGTACTGGGGAGGGAAAGAAAAGGGAATTTTTTTTTATGGATGAAGAACTGCACACCACCACCACCACCCACCACCCCACCAACCACCCCACCACCCCCCCACCACCACCACCACACCGCCCACCACCACCACCACCATCCCCCACCATCATCACCATCACATCACCATCACCATCACCATCACCAGTCACCACCACCACCACCATCACCATCACAATCACCAAATCCCATCACCATCACCACACCCATCACCCCCACCACCACCACCACCACCACCATCCTTCCACCACCACCACCACACCACCATTCATTCCACCCACCACAACCACCACCCATCCTTACCACCACCACCACCATCCTTACCACCACCACCACCACCAACCACCATCCTTATCACCCACACCCCCCCCCACATCCTTCACCACCACACCCACCATACCACACCACCACCACCACCACCACCAACCCTGTTTACCACCACCACCACCACCAACCACCACCCATACCACCACCACCACACCACCACCACCACTCTTACCACCACACCACCAAACCACTCCTTAACCCCCCCCCCCCCCCCCACCACCACCCCACCACACTCTTACCACCACCACCACCACACTACTCATACCACCACCACACCACCACCACCACACACCACCTTACACCACACCACCACCACCACCACCACCACCACCATCACCCTAATCACCATCGGCACCACCACACTTACCACCCACTTACCACCACACCACCACCACCACCCCTATCACCACCACCACCACCACCCTTACCACCACCATCACCACCACCACACCACCGCCCACCACCACCACCAACCACTATCACCACACACACCACCACCACCACCACACTCATCCACCACCGCCACCGCCACCACCACCACCACCACACCATCCCCACCGCCACATTAACCACCACCACCACCACACCACACTACCCAACCACCACCACCACAACCACCCCCCACCACCACCACCACCATCATTACCACCACCACCACCACCACCCTTACCACCACCATTAACACCACCACCACCACCACATCACCACCACCACCCTCACCCACCACCACCCCCCCCACCACCACCACACTACCCTAACCACCCCACCTCTTCCCCCCCACCACCACCACCACCCACCCATTACCCCCCCCCCCACACCCACCCTCCCCCCACCACAATCACCACCACCACCACCACCCACCATCACCACCACCACCACCACCCACACCACCACCACCCCACACCACCACCACCACCACCACACTCATCAACCATCCACCCCACCCTCACCCACCCCACCACCCCACCACCACCACCACCACCACCACCCACCACCACACCACCCCCACCACCATCACCACACAGCGTGCGGCCAAGGCATGGGGGGAGTGTCACACGATGAGAATGGAAGGACGAATGAATGCAAGAGTGAATCAAACACCATGAAAAGAAAAAGGGAAAAATATTATGAGGAATGGGGCTGTGATGTACTTGTACGTTACAGAATTATAACATAAATATGATCAAATGAACACAGGAACAATATCATTTATGAGTTAGTTTTTGTTGATGCCAAATATAAAAAAGAACATATTTGTAGTAAAATTCCTTGCATATATATCTAAGTAGTCATCAGTAGGTGTCCAAAATACACACAAACAAAAAAAAAACGGATAATTTTCAATATAACTCAAAATATATAAGTCACAAGATATACAATGTTGCCATAAACACATTAAAGATAACAAAAGATTTATGGAAAAAAACAGAAATAAAGTGATCAAATAGGAGTAACAAGAACTAGATAATAAGATATACATTAAAAATTCCCCCCAAAAAAGCACAAAAAGAACAAGTAAGAGTCACAAGAATTATAATGTCATCAACACATTAAAGATAACAAGAGAGCCATTAAAAAACACATCAATGAAGTCAACAAGTACGAGTAACAATAACTAAAACTTTCTTCATTACGAGTACGTACAAGCACTATTGAATTAAGAGTCGGTACGCGTCAGCCAGCGTTGAGTGGCGCGTCCCAAGGTCACGCGGGAGACAGGGGAACAGGCTGAATTAAGGCTCCCTGGAGGCCATACATTTTGTGTAATGGCAACAGACGCCCGAAAGTGTCCCGTGAATAATCTAAATAAATACAAACCTACCCCTGGGGCGGGATTGTGTGCCTGCGTGACACAGAGAGAGAGAGAGAGACTTTTGTTTTGCCTGTCCTACTACTACGCCTTTTTTTTTAACTTACTTTTTTAAAAAACTTTAAAACTAATAAAATAATCAATACTAATACTAATACTACTAATTACTACTACTAACTATACTAACTACTAATACTACTACTTATATTACTGCTACTAACTACTACTACTTATATTACTGCTACTAACTACTACTGCTAACTACTACTACTACTACCACCACCGTTACTGTTGTATATCGTCCTTCATGCCCTCTGCCGCAACACCAGCTGTAGTAACGTATTTGCATGGGCGCCAGGACCAGTAGTGGCAGCAGTATATCCATTCATACGGAGTTCGTATGTCTATCCCTGAAACCTCTCTGCCACTTAGGTCTCTTAGCTCTTAGGCGGCTGAGAGGAGGAGGAGAGTAGGAATGCCAAAGACAAAAAACAGGACCAGAACAGCCCTACTGGCCAACGAGGCTGTCTGTGTGGGACTATTTTCTACAACATAGTTTCTTCGTTGTTAAAGGTAAAATAATAGTAACGTTTGAAGGATCCTCCCACACGCCCTCTCCTCCGGCGCGGAGGCCGGGGCAGTAAAAAAGTGAGAAAAAATACCACCACAGGATACGAAAAACTGCCATGGAATTTATAGGAAAGATTGAAGTGAGACATACTCAAACTAAAGTAACGCTACATAAAAAAGAGTTTAACGTAGGGCTGAAGAATCATAGTTGGGCAGTTGTTGCTAAGTATTATCACGTTTGTTCTTCTTAAAGCTCAACCGTGTTATTACGATTAACTACTTGTGCTGGAAGAGAGTTCCATATATGACAACTATATTAAAGGGAAAAGTTTTTCACTTCATGTGACCGAAAATCACATACCAAATGATCTCTGTATCCATACTACGAGTAGTGTCTTGTCCCAATCAAATTCAAATAGTCGTTTCGTTAACATTATCGAAGCCATGGAATATTTAAACAATTCTATTACGTCTCCTTGCAACCTACGTTTGACACAAACTGAACAAGTTAAGTTCACCAAGGGAAACCCCTTTCACCAGCAGTGAGAGGGTTAGAGGAAGAGGGAGGGGAGGAGGAGGAGGAGGAGGAGGAGGAGGAGGAGGAGGAGGAGGAGGAGAGGAGGAGGAGGAGAGGAAGAGGAGGAGGAGGAGGAGGAGGAGGAGGAGGAGGAGGAGGAGGAGGAGGAGGAGGAGGAGGAGGGAGGAGGAGGAGGAGGAGGAGGAGGAGGCGGAGGAGGAGGGAGGAGGAGGAGGAGGAGGGAGGAGGAGGAGGAGGAGGACGGAGGAGGAGGAGGAGGAGGAAGGACGGAGGAGGAGGAGGGAGGAGGAGGAGGAGGAGGAGGAGGAGTACATAGGAATATAGGAATACATAGGAATACATAGGAATAACAGGACACCAGGAGACCTAGTGGTCCATAGCCGAGGGTATCTGCTGAAACTACATCTACTAATATCAAATACTTGTAAGAAACACAGGGGAAAATGATACCATGTCCCTAAAGAGGATAGAACATGGAAGAAGTTCATCGTGCAGAATGATAGGAGATGAAAAATACTAAACTACAAAATACCACTACACTACAACTATAGATACGGGGGACTAGATACGAATTCGCACTGTCCAATAACCCATTTACTTTACAGTGCGCGTCAAGTCTGTTTTGAATGTAGTTATGGTTGGCTCCGACAACATTTGCTGGTAACTTCTCCATCGATCAAGACTCTTAAACGGAAATTCATTTTACGGATATCGGTGATGCACGTTGACCGTTGAGTTTAAACATTAAGTTCTGTTGTCACTTGAGTTTGAAAGCTGATAGGTCTCTTGATTAATGACATCAAAACTTTTAGGATCTTTAAAGGTTTCTATCAAGTCCCCACGGGATCTACGATACTTAAGGAAAACATATTAAGTTTCGCAGTCTCTCTTCATAAGAGAATTTCGCAATGATGGCAATTTGTGTGGTTGCTCTTCTTTTGCACTGTTCCATTGGCTTGATCTTTTACGAAACAGGGCGACCAGATTGAACGGCATATTCCAAGTGCGGCCCTAAACCAAGGACGTGATAATTGTGTCTACTTCGGAGTTTTATGTTCAAAGTAGTTTAATAAGCCCAACCTCATATTTGCCTTTTTTACTGGCAGCTAGGTAATGCGAACTGGTTTTCAGATCATTACTGATTTGATGACACCTAATCCTTTTACTGCTGTACTTCAGTTAAACATTATTTGCATTGATAAGTATATTTGAGGTTATCGTGCCTATATTGCATTACTGTACATATATCGGAATTGAATTTTATAATAGCCATTTATCACTCAATCTGATAGTTGTTCGAGATCACTTTGTATGAGTCTCGCAGTTTCTCTAGTATTTGCTCTACGCCTAATTTGGTGTCATCTACAAATTTTGATATTTTAGATACAAGTCCGCAGCCAGTCGTTGTATATATTCAGGAAAAAGCGTAGGACCCAAGATCGAGCCCTGGGGGGGACCTGAGGCACCCCACTAGTGACATCTAACCAATCAGATGCCTCACCATTATACTACCCGTTGTTTACGATTTGAAAGCCAATCGCCAACCATGAACATTAATTGCTCTCCTATGCCATGTGCCTAGCTGAGTCAACAGTCGCTTATGTGGAACTGTTCGAAGGCTTCTGAAAATCAATGTATATTACACCCGAGGAATTTTAGCGTCCCAGTTGAAATAAATGACATTAAAAATCCAGTAGGTTGTTAAGCAGGAATCTTTTATTTCGCAAATCCATGTTGGGAGTTTAGTATAGAGTATTTCATCGAGAAAAGGACACATTTGTATCCCGCAATATTTTCTCAAATAGTTTAACAATCCACGGACGTTAGTAAATTGGGCGATAATTACTGCGAGGCTCTACTCCCTTTTCTGAATATCGGTGTAACATTAGCAAATTTCACATACTAGGAACATTTTGTCACTTAGCGATTTATGAAAAATAATCTCTAGTGGGAGCGAAAGTTGGACTGTTGGACACTCCTGCCCCCCGGAAGATAGTCGCGGCGAGATTTCGTCTACCCTCACGGATTTTGCTGGGTCAAGTCTTCAGCAAATACTTGATATTTCGTCTATGTTATCTCTCCTATTACCAGTCTATCCCTTCGAGTCCGACTACAGTTAATGTTTGGTAATGGTTTCGTCTTCTTTAATCAAATACCGCATTAAGTCATCATTGCGTACGAACGCCATACTCTTATTATCATTTAGCAAGGAGATTATATTATTTCAGTGGTCCCAATACTTGTTGTGAACGTTTTTCTACTTCGACGTATTGAAAGAACCTTTTTGGGTTGATTGGATTTCCTTTGCAATGTTTCTTTCATACTCGCGCTTTTTAGACTTAATTAGTCCTTTGCAGCGGACGTTTGACGTCATTGTATCTCCAGAATCGCAGTCTGCATTTGATAGTTGTAAACTTTATTTGCTCGGCGCTTGCTGCCAAGAGTTGTTGGATTACTCATTATCATCCAACTGGGTCGTTTATGTTATTCAAACGTTTTCTTACCATCGGAACATGTTTTTCCACCACCGATTGGAGGTATTAGTGAATACATTACACATGTTTTCGGCGTTATTACCATTTATAGTAGGTCAAATCCATTTCAACTTCGCTTAGTACCCTGATGATCTTCGTGAAATTGCTTTATTATAATTTGGGACTAATAAACCGGATTTCTGTGAGTCTACATTGCAATTTATGCCGCATTCTGATAGCCTGTGATCAATGTTTGCAAATGTTCTACTATATCGCAGTAATCAATCAGATCAATTTCGGAGTGAAAACTAAATCTATGATACTAGCTTTCCCTTTTAGGATCACGGACCACGATTAAATATACTTCGTTCACCATATCAAGCAATCGCATCCTCTCTATCAGCAGAAATTTATTATCCAGTTTATATGAGGTAGGCGTTAAAATTCCACAAATAATTGTATCGTTATATGTTCACCAACTGGACTTTATCTCCTGTCATACAGGAGCAATTCTACTTCCGCATTAGATTTGGGAGGCGATATTATTGTCCCAAATAGTTAGCAATTTACCCATTTAGATTAATCTTTGCGTAGACTGCGTCATAATGGATCTTTGTTTACTTATCGATTTCGATTGCTTGCAAATTTTCTTTATGTAAAGAATGACAACTCCATCTGCTGTATGCGTGCGACATTAGGAATGTTTATAGCCGGAATGCTATTTCAGCTAATAAATGTTATCTTCTGGTGTTGAGCCAACCTCTCAGTGATACTGACGATATCTGCGTTCTGCAAAAAAAACGTATGCTAATTAATTCGTACGCTTTAAAATAATGATTCTGGCATTTGTGTAGGTAATTTAAGTTCCTTGGATAGTTTTGGTTAGCCTTGCGTGAGGGTTTTACCGGCAGGCGTCTACGTTCCACTGTTACAGGGCGCTTGATTAAGTGACTTTGATTAGTATTTTGCAGAACACGGGACGTGACCAGCGTGCTGTGGTGTAGGAAAGGGTTAAGGGATGCTGCCTACCGCCGTCCGCTCGTCGTTTTTGATCGGTACGAAGAATCTTTTATCATTTAGCAGACCGTCCTACTCGTGCATGGCCGAGGGGCCTGGGTGGCGTCCGTCAATCCCAAATAGGATGGAAAACTCAACCAGGATGGGATCCCCCTCGTAAAAAATATCCAAGAAGTTTGCGAAGGTCTACATTCTCCTGTGCACAAAGAGACCTCAGTCGGTTATTTCGCTGAACGCCTTATCGTAAAAACGTCGCCCCTCCCAGCCACTCCTAGTTGGGGGAGAATTCTGAAAAAATAATGATATGATTAGGTTTTAGCGTGAATATACGATCAACTCTGTTACTGTCCAGAATCTCTTCAGATCCGCTTACATGTACACGTCGTTTGTTTCGCATGGATGACATAAGAGTGTTTTCGTTAGTGTTCTTGTGGACGTAATCGCAGGCTGCAAGTGATGTCGTCGAGTCTTGCTCCTGGGAAAACAGAAGCGCTTC
Organism: Chionoecetes opilio; assembly: GCA_016584305.1. Lineage (NCBI taxonomy): Eukaryota > Metazoa > Arthropoda > Malacostraca > Decapoda > Majidae > Chionoecetes > Chionoecetes opilio. The sequence goes on from JACEEZ010008575.1 coordinate 42,664, forward strand.
CTTTTGTCACTCTGACCCTACCCACAGAACTCCACCAGTTGTCCTCGGACGAATGAGGTCACCGATCAATCTGGTCTCGGTTACGTCTTCCTTAATTTCGCCAAGAACCGAAAATTTTTGTGAAGTTTTGTCGTTTGGGGCGCCTTGACTGCTGTTGGTAGTCGTGATCACTCGCCTACGGGAGCAAAGGAGAGCAGATAGAAGGAAAGAAGAGGGAGGCGGGGAGGAGGAGGGAGGCTGGGCGTAGAGGACGTGAGAAGGCGGAGAGGAGGAGGAGGAGGAGGAGGAGGAGTGGAGGTGGCGAGGAGGAGGTGGAGGAGGAGGAGGAGAGGTGGAGGAGGGTGGAGCTGGAGGAGGAGGAGTTGGAGGCGGAGGAGGAGGTGGGGGAGGAGGAGGGGGAGGAGGAGGGGGGAGGAGGAGGTGGAGAGGGGAGGAGAAGAAGGAGTAGGCGGAGGGGGGAAGGAGGAGGAGGTTAGAGGAGGAGGAGGTGGAGGAGGTGGAGGGGTTGGATGGATAGAAGGGGATGTGGATTACGGTTGGGCCGGGTAGATTAGGGAGTGTGGGAGACCTTAGCTATAGGGGTGTCGGGGGGGAGAATCTGGGCGAGGAGGCATGAGGAGCAAGGGGGGTAGTGGAGGAGGTGTTTCCTCGAAGCGGAAGAAAGGGGAGAGAGGGCGAAAGATGAGGGCGGGTTACAGAGGAGTAAAAGAGTCGCGACGAGAACAAAAGGGCGAGAAAGGAAAGCATGAAAGCATTTGACAGAGAACTGCGCACGGGACACAGCAGACAGAAGAACAAGCGAGTACGGGATAGGACCAGGAGAGGACTGTCATAAACTCTCACGGAGACTGTCATGACTCTTCTTAAGATCATGTACAGGGCGAGGATTTCTTCTTGCTTGTGTGACAAGACACAAAGTCTACAGGTGGGAGTTGTTTGATGAAATATTGTGGAGCGAACTTTCACTGCAACCCAGACACTTGTGTTAGAATGGAAGCATGCTGGAAAAATAAAATATTATGCGCTGCGGGGATTAAATAGATGTACGGCAACTCGAATTAACAAAAACTGAAAACCTTTTAAGACAAAGTGATGTATAATGCGCTTATGTTAATATCTGTTGGAAACCGTTGGCGCGCGCGCTCTCTCCTCTCTCTCTATCTCTCGCTCTCCTCTCTCGCTCTCTCTTCTCTCTCTCTCGCTCTCCTCTCTCTCTCCTCTCTCTCTCTCTCTCTCTTCTCTCTCTCTCTCTATCCCTCTCTCCTCTCTCTCTATCTCCTCTCTCTCTCTCTCTCTCTCTCTCTCTCTCTCTCTCTTCTCTCTCTCTCTCTCTCTCTCTCTCTCTCTCTCTCTCTTCTCTCTCTCTCTCTCCTCTCTCTCTCTCTCCTCTCTCTCTCTCTCTCTCTCTCCTCTCTCTCTCTCTCTCTCTCTCTTCTCTCTCTCTCTCTCTCTCATCTCATCTCTCTCTCCTCTCTTCTCTCTCTCTCTCTCTCTCTCCTCTCTCTCTCTCTCTCTCTCTCTCTTTGTAAAACACGAACTCTTCTTTCAAACTTCCATTGATTAAACGTTTGAAGTAATATTTTTTTTGGCCTCGTATTTATTTTAGGCATTCAACCTTTAGTGGCGCGCAACCCTCTGCCTCGGCGTCCTAATCCCAATGAAATAGCCCATTGAAAAATAGCTCCAAATACCGCCTCCTCCGCCGCCCTGTTCACCCTCCTCTCTCTAACCCGCCCATCCGCCTCAAGAGTCGTGGGCTATTTTTTTTACAGAGTTCAAACGAATGAACAGAAAAGAGAAAAAAATAGCCAGAGTTAATTGAGTAACGTACGAGAATTCACGTAAAAGGAATAGTTGGTGATTTCTTTTTGTTGTCGTTTTTTTTCGTTTTTTTTCTTGTTCTTTCGTAGGTACATTCTGGCTTACCATTCACGCAGGAGGCAGCCCGCCAGCCTCGCCCTGGGCTTCGGGATTTTTTATTCTTCGTTCTTTTATGCTGCACTTACTTATTTTCTTTGTTTTTGTGCACTTTTTTTTTCAAGGGTGTTCCGTGCTGGCAACCTGTTATTTTGATTTTTTTAAAGGGGGGAGAGGGGGGTGATAAAGAGTGTGTGTGTGTGTGTGTCTGTGTGTGTGTGTTGGTTGAGTGAGTGTGTGTTCGTTGAGTGAGTGTGTGTGTTATTCACCCCCATGGTCTTGTCCACGCGAGCTGGCTCGCGATCACCAGTTTTCACCGTCTCGGTGCGAGCTTGGAGCTCATTATTACCGATCTTTGGGCAATGCTGGGACCTCACACACCACACAAGACCCATCCCCTTGCTCAAGGGGGACAGTAACCGTCTGAATTTGTCAGTGAAAAATCCCCGGGAGCGCGAGGATTCCAACCACCTACCCACAGAATGGGAGCCTGACCATCGCGCGGTGTATAGAGTGTGTGTATGTGTGAGTGAGTGTGTGAGTGTGTGTGTGTAAGTGAGTGTGTGTGTGTAAGTGAGTGAGTGTGTGAGTGAGTGAGTGTGTGAGTGAGTGTGTTAGAAGAGTGAGTGTTAGTAAAGTGAGTGTTAGTAGAGTGAGTAGGTGAGTGTGTGTGTGTAAGTGAGTGAGTTGTGTGAGTGAGTGAGTGTGTGTTAGTAGAGTGAGTGAGTGAGTGAGTGAGTGAGTGCGTGCGTGCGTGCGTGCGTGCGTGCGTGCGTGCGTGCGTGCGTGCGTGCGTGCGTGCGTGCGTGCGTGCGTGCGTGCGTGCGTGCGTGCGTGCGTGCGTGCGTGCGTGCGTGCGTGCGTGCGTGCGTGCGTGCGTGCGTTAATGTGTGTGAGTTAATGTGTGTGAGCGTGTGAATGTGTGAGTTAATGTGTGAGTTAATGTGTGTGAGCGTGTGAATGTGTGAGTTAATGTGTGAGTTAATGTGTGAGTTAATGTGTGTGTAGGTGAGTGAGTATGTGACTTAGTTTAATGAGTGAGTTCGGGAATGTTTGAGTAATGTTAAAGTAAAATAATACGTCAAGAAATTTAATAATCAGGTGAAAAAAAATAAGGAAATCCCTGCAAAAAAAGTATACACAAATGATAACATAAAAAATGAAATAATATAATAAAGAATTTCAAATAGCAGCCATTATTTTCAGATTTAGTCATAAAGAGAGAATGATAACGGTGATAATGATAATAGATACAGATGGCGAACTCTTGACATTATGTATATTAAACAAGGTCGTTTGGCCATTATGAACGATTAGACATGCTGTGAATAACCATCGTTGATTTATGGGATGGAGGGGAAGGTAGAGGTGGAGAGAGGGGGAGCTAAGTGTATGTGTGTGTGTGTGTGTGTGTGTGTGTGTGTGTGTGTGTGTGTGTGTCAGAGGTGGGTATTTCCGCAAACATTTCCGCAAACCGCAACTTCCGCCAATTGCGGAAGTCAGAATTTGTTTGCGGATCTGCGGAAGTGTAAATGTTTGCGGATTTGTGTTTGCGGAAGCACTTACGCAAATATGTCTGCAAACTCTCAACATGATTCTCAACTTGATTCCTGCGCGGCTACGCGCACCGTCTAGAGAACGCTGCTTGCCCACCAGTAACTCTTCCTCTTTGAACAACGGACTTTTTGATGGCCACAGCAATCCTGTACTCTGGGACTGAGAGTGCTGTGAAGTGTGGGGGAGGTGTATCCAGCTTCTTTCCTATTAATAAAGGAGTGAGACAAGGGTGCGTCCCCTTGCCCCATCACTTTTCAACACTTGTATGGACTGGGTAATGGGCAAAGTTGTAGATCAAAGTGATTGTGGATCATCCCTCGGCAACATCAAGATCAATGATCTTAGTTTTTGCCGATGATGCAATAATCTTTGATGAGTCGCTGGAGGTCCTGGCTCTCGAGGCGCTGCACGAGGAGGCAAAGCCTTTGGGACTTGAGGTCTCCTGGCTTAAGACCCAAAGGGCCAAGTGTTTGGAGGCTTACTATATGAAAACAGTACAGTCTTTTCATGCGTGCAGCGAGGATATTGAGATCTTGGAAAGTTTTACATACCTTGGTAGCGCAGTCCATAATGACGGCGGGTCACGTCAAGAAGTCTTACGGCGGATTGGCATAGCCCACGGTGTTATGGACTCGCTCATCAGGAGTATTTGGCGTTGTCGGTACCTGTGCAGGAGGACAAAGCTCCGGATCTTCAAGTCGCTTGTGATTCCTGTCTTACTCTATGGTTGTGAGACATGGACACTAAATAGCGACTTGAAGAGACGAATCGATGCTTTTGGTAATAAGAGTCTTCGCAGAATCATGGGGTATCGTTGGGATGAGTACGTGTCAAATCAGCAATTGCACCGTGAGACTGAATCGAGGCCTATTACGTGCATAGTTCGTCAGCGCCAACTTCGGCTATATGGACATGTGGCACGCTACCCTGAAAACGATGCTTCCCATCGGGTTGTCTCTGTAAGAGACAAACCGGCGTGGTGGAGGCCAAGAGAGCACCCACAAGGCTTGTGGCTGGGACAATTTGATGTTTCCTGTCGAGAGTTGCTTGGTATGGGAAGGGAGCCTGCATGAGGACTCGCGCCTAAATGTACAGTGCTTTTAAAATTGGAAGTCGCCGGAAGTCATAAAAAATATTAATCCCAAGCTTAACGTACAAGCACACGACCTACAAGCTCTCCCAAGCCTGATAAGAAAAAAAGGTAGCGATATCCAACCCGCAGAGACGCAAAGCAGGGAGGAGCAGAAGGCATCCACCAAAGAGCGTCGCCCGCTCATACGCGAGGCCGCCAGACTTCTCCTTAAGTAGCGGCTCACACTGTACCCACATCATGCTCACCTCTACCTCTGAGGAGAAAACATCTCTCCACTTTGCTGAAAAAGGGTCCATGACTCGAAATCGTGATACAGCAAAATGACCAGCTACGGCGAAGTCATACACTCGATCTCTAAAGAGAATAAGACACTTTTAAGACAGATATCAAATATCTTGAAAAAGATAATAAACGTTTGAATTAGCCATCACTTTTAACGATATATATATATATATATATATATAATATATAAAATATATATATATATATATATATATATGTATATATATATATATATATATATATATGTTGTGCCTATAACACCTGTAGGCAGTGGTGACCCAGGGCTCGGATGGTGGGCTCTAGTCCGGCAGCCATAAGTATATTTTTCTTATAACCTTGTTTTGGGGTCTTAAGTTTTTTTTTCAGGGGATTTTGTTTGCCAACACATCCGATTTGAAAAATATATATGTTGGCTCGCTGTCAGCCTTGGGCAATTTGAGATAATTAGCATAAAACAAAATGGCCGCCAAAATTATATCAAAATACATAAAATACCATACTTCCCTTGAAAATTCACACAGAGGGTCAACCAATACATGAATTCCAGGGCATTTTGATCCAAAAAATCTATTTCTGGTATTTTCAAACTCAAAATAGCCCCCGTTTTCAAAATGGCTGCCATGGAAATGCAAAATGGCTCAAGAAATTGAAGGTTACAAATCATAATATTGACGTATGTATGATTCGTACACTTTGTTAATTTACTAGTAATTTACATTAATCAGAATCAGGCAAAGGTTAAATTAGATTACTGGCCAAACTTTTGTCCGTATGGATCACCTGGGAAGCCTGGAGAGAGGGAGGGAGGGGAGGAGGGTAGGAGTGAGGGAGGGAAGGGAGGGGGGAGGGAGGGAAGAAAGGGGGGAGGGAGGGAGGAAGGGAAGAAAGGAGGAGAGTAAAAGGAGAGATATTTTGGAGAAAGGGAAGAAGGGAGAGTAGGAGTGAAGGAGATTAAGGGGAAAGAAAGGGTAAGAAGAAGGGAAGGGATAGTGTAAAAGAGAGAGGGAAGAAAGGTAAAAGAGATTAGTAATAAGGAGAGGGGAAGATAAGGGGTATAAGAGAGGGTAGGAGAGAGTGAAGGAGGGAAGGTAAGAGGGAAAAGGAAGGAGAGTAGGAGGGAGGGAAGGGAAGGAAGGTAAAACGGAAAAGAAGAGGGTAATAGGGAGGAAAGTAGGGTAAGAGAGGGGAAGGAGGGTAAGAAGGAGCGAGGGAAGGAAAGTTAAGAGGGAAAGATATAGTAATCAATACGGCGCGGATGTTTTGAGAGGGAGCTTCGAAACGTGACCGTGGCACCTGCAGCCCTGGCCACGCCGTGTAGAGATTAACCCAACACCTGAGTCGTGACCGTGGCACCTACAGCCCTGGCCACGCCGTGTAGAGATTAACCCAACACCTGAGCCGTGACCGTGGCACCTACAGCCCTGGCCACGCCGTGTAGAGGTTAACCCAACACCTGAGCCGTGACCATGGCACCAGCAGCCCTGGCCACGCCGTGTAGAGGTTAACCCAACACCTGAGCCGTGACCGTATCACCTGCAGCCCTGACCACGCCGTGTAGAGGTTAACCCAACACCTGAGCCGTGACCGTGGCACCTGCAGCCCTGGCCACGCCGTGTAGAGGTTAACCCAACACCTGAGCCGTGACCGTGGCACCTACAGCCCTGGCCACGCCGTGTAGATGTTAACCCAACACCTGAGCCGTGACCATGGCACCTGCAGCCCTGGCCACCTGCTTGACGACTTTAGTGTTGCTGTGTGCGGGACGCAGAGTTTTTAAAGTGACTGTACATGTGTTGGCTCAGTGATGTGCGTGGAAGAGTCACGAGTATCTAATTAGGAGGAGGAGGAGGAGGAGGAGGAGGAGGAGGAGGAGGAGAGGAGGAGGAGGAGGAGGAGGAGGAGGAGGAGGAGGAGGAGGAGGAGGAGGAGGAGGAGGAGGAGGAGGAGGAGGATTACATAGGATTACATAGGATTACATAGGAGTAACAGACACCAGGAGACCTATTGGTCCATAGCAAGGGTATCTGCTGAACTACATACTACTAACTATCAACTACTTGTAAGAAAACAGTTGGAAAATGATACCATGTCCCTAAAGAGGATAGGAACATGGAAGGTTTCATAGTGCAGAATGATAGGATATGAAAAATACTAACTACAACTACCACTACCACTACAACTAATCGATACGGGGGACTAGATACGAATTCGCACTGTCAATACCCATTTACTTTACAGTGCGCGTCAAGTCTGTTTTTGAATGTAGTTATTGTGTTGGCTCCGACAACATTTGCTGGTAACTTCTCCCATCGATCAACAACTCTAACACGGAAATCATTTTTACGGATATCGGTGATGCAACGTTGACCGTTTAGTTTTAAACTATTATTTCTTGTTGTCACTTGAGTTGAAAGCTCGAATAGGTTCTCTTGATTAATGACATCAAAACCTTTTAGGATCTTAAAGGTTTCTATCAAGTCCCCACAGATTCTACGATCCTTTAAGGAAAACATATTAAGTTTCCGCAGTCTCTCTTCATAAGATGAATTTCGCAATGATGGAATTTGTTTGGTTGCTCTTCTTTGCACTGATTCCAATTTGGCTTGATCTTTTACGAAACAGGGCGACCAGAATTGAACGGCATATTCCAAGTGCGGCCTAACCAAGGACGTGTATAATTGTGTCATTACTTTCGGAGTTTTATGTTCAAAGTTACGTTTAATAAGGCCCAACATCATATTTGCCTTTTTACTGGCAGCTAGGTAATGCGAACTGGTTTTCAGATCATTACTGATGATGACACCTAAATCCTTTTACTGCTGTACTTCAGTTAACGATTTATTTTGCATTTGATAGTTATATTTGAGGTTATCGTTGCCTATATGCATTACTTTATATATATCGGAATTGAATTTTAATAGCCATTTATCACTCCAATCTGATAGTTTGTCGAGATCACTTTGTATGAGTTCGCAGTTTTCTCTAGTATATGCTCTACCGCCTAATTTGGTATCATCTACAAATTTTGATATTTTAGATACAATTCCGCAGTCCAGATCGTTGATATATATCAGAAAAAGAGTAGGACCCAGGACCGAGCCCTGAGGCACCCCACTAGTGACATCTAACCAATCAGATGCCTCACCATTTATTACTACCCGTTGTTTACGATTTGAAAGCCAATCGCCAATCCATGAACATAATTGCTCTCCTATGCCATGTGCCCTTAGCTTGGTCAACAGTCGCTTATGTGGAACTGTATCGAAGGCTTTCTGAAAATCAAGGTATATTACAACCGAGGGAATTTTAGCGTCCCAGTTTGAATAAATGACATTAAAAAAATACAGTAGGTTTGTTAAGCAGGATCTCTTATTTCGAAATCCATGCTGGGAGTTTAGTATAGAGTTATTTTCATCGAGAAAAGACACTATTTTATCCTGCAATATTTTCTCAAATAGTTTAACAATCACGGACGTTAGACTAATTGGGCGATAATTACTTGCGAGGCTCTTACTCCCTTTCTTGAATATCGGTGTAACATTAGCAAATTTCCACATACTAGGAACATTTTTGTCACTTAGCGATTTATTGAAAATAATCTTTAATGGGAGCGAAAGTTGACTGTGACACTCGCGAAGTAGTCGCGGCGAGATTTCGTCCACCCCCACGGATTTTGCTGGGTCAAGTTTCAGCAAATACTTTGATATTTCGTCTACTGTTATCTCTCCTATTACCAGTCTATCCCTTTCGAGTCCTGCATACATGTTTACTGGTTCTGGTAATGGAGTTTCGTCTTCTTTAATAAATACCGCATTAAAGTATTCATTGAGTACGAACGCCATACTCTTATTATCATTTACCAAGATATTATTATTATCTTTCAGTAAGGAAAACAAATCTTGCTTTTTCTCTTTACTTAACAAAACACGTGGAGGAAATAGTACACAGTTCACAACACAGCTACGGGTGAGTACTGGCGGCGGGGCAGCGAACAGGTGGCAGGTGTGGCGGTGGCGAGGTGGCTCTCGCGTTGTAGTCTGCAGGCGGACTGCCTTCCCTCGCTCCAGTGACTCGCCACTACACCTCTTGCTGACGTTACTCCTGCCTACGTGACAGCGCTGATACACCACCAACGACCCACTAACAATCAATTGTCCCAACAGTTAATAACAAATACTAATCACTTTACAAGCCATTATATTACACTCCCCCCTGAATACTATTCACATAAAGTACACACTCGGGGCCTTCTAACCCTCGATGACCGCCTTGGAAGCTCTCGGTCCAACTCATCTCCAGCAGCAGCATCTTCGTCAATTCCTTCCTCCTCATCAGCCTGTCCAGGAAGCTGAATGAGAAGCTCATCGTCCTCGCTGTCCGTGGTTACAACATCCTCCTGAGGTGTCTGGGGAGTAAAGTGATGAAGATCCCTAACATGGCGGAGGATTCCGTCGACTTCAACAGCCTGGTGGGATAAGATGTTAGTAACTTTACCTCTCTTATGCTGTCCATCACAACGCACGTTATGTGGTTTTTACCACACTTCATCACCAGGCTGGTAGGGGCCGTCTGCTTCCAACTTGCTTTCTTCACAGGGATCCACTCCTCGGATTCGACAGGATACCGGTACAGCATGTTAGCAGGGGCAGATGAAGATTCGTGGTCATCATGAGGCCTTAAGTTGTACAGGTATACAGCCTCCGCTACAGAGCAACCTTTCCTCGCAGCAATAACCTTTATAGTCCAATGGCATCTTTCAACTATGCCATTTCCTGACGGGACATGTGCACATCTAAAACGGAGACGCACATCCCATCTCTTAGCGAAGTCTGCAAACAGCCTACTGCGAAAAGCGGTGTCGTTGTCCGTCAACAACTCTTCGGGGCCCCACGTTCACAAAACACCGCTTCTAACTGCTTAATGATGCTGTCGCTGGTCTGCAGCCTCAGTTGACGCCAAACTGAAAATCTTGATGGTCCACAGTCGATAAGAGTTAGGTACGGCCGTCCACCACAGTGAGTGATGTCCATACCGACTCTCTGCCAGATTCTCTCCACGTCGAGGCCCCCCTTTCCGCCAATTTACTGGTGCTGGGTCGATAGATTGGCACGCCTTACAATTTGCGACGACAGCTTGCACCTGCCGCCTGGTGACTGCTGGTCGACTCGCCTTACAAAATAAAGCGTGCGTTTTACACCTGGATGACCTGCAGTATGGTGTATCTCTTCAATCTTGTCGTGTGGTACAGTAACGACGGCTGCACACACTGGTTGCGTGGCTGTAGGGCAGGCATCGGGGACTTTCAGCCAACGCTGCGGCACGCGTGTCAAACTGTCAGCCTTGTTGTTGATAGAAGGAACGAGAGTAACCGACAGCTGGAGGCCGCACTCCTCGACCAACGACAGTATTATGCCCACTCTCCTCCGAATGAGCATCTCGCTCGCAGCCTTGGTCTTAAGCCTGCTTCTACCTGAGAGGCCATCAGAGATCCATCGATGCACTGTAGAGGAGTCAGTCATCAATTTCCCACCGTTCTGATCTTCCAGGCCAATGCGAGATTCAATCCTCTGATAACTGCATCCAACTCGGCCATGTTGATGTGGCTCGAGTCTTCTTTACGTAGCCAGCTGGCGTCTTCAACGATGCTGCCGTCGATCTCTACTGCAGCACCAAGCGCCAAAGAACTGGCGTCCACCCAAACTCTGGCCTCGTCGCCTCTGGCACTCCAAAATCCTCTCACAGGATCATTCTTCCTAACTTCAGCCACGACCTCATCCAGAAACCTCCTTATTTCTTCATCGACGATGACTTCATCCCATCCCTCTGAGAGGAAATTGGTCCTCCTCTTGATGAAGCCCGTCGCCACTCGCAGCCAACCACACACAGGGTAGTGGCCCACCAACTTGCCGCAGAACGAAAACACCACCCGCCTCGTCAACTCACTTGGTACGTTGTCCACCTCGCTGTCTCTCTTCCACACTAGGCCTCTCTGCTCCCCCCAGACTCTCAGGCCCAACACTCGTGCTCCTTCAGCAAGTCGCTCGCATGGCTTGCTTGTTAGTCCAAATTTCTCGAGATGTTCTTGTACACGACTGGCCTTAACAACGTCTTCATTAACAAGAATGTCGTCGATGTAAGCTGACGTTCCTTTTCTAACGATGGGATCTTGTGAGAGAACACTGTTGAGCACTGCTTTCATAACCAACGGGGCAACGTTTAGGCCGAATCCCAGTCGCGTTAAGCAATACCTCTGGCCCTTAAAATTCACAGTCTGATATGGCCACAGGGAGTCGTGAATTCTAATCTGGAGATAAGCCTTTGCAAGGTCAATCATGCAGACATTCACCCCTTGGCCTCCGCCACTCCCGCAGTCTGTCTGAGCACACGTCAGAGTCCGCCGTGAACGCGTCGATGTGTGCATTGAGCTCTCTGAAGTCCATTACTGGCCGCACTTTCTTCTTGTTGCGTTGAACAACGGCCATGAGAGGAATCAGACCTTTAGCTGGTCCGTACTTATGTTCGTCGTACGGAAGTAACCAGCCATCCTCTATCCACTTCTGGAGCTCCTCTTCATACAAGTCTCTTGCTTCGGGAGGCACAGAGTAAGCCTCTACCGTATTCCGCAGGACACAGGCTCCTTACCCCCTGACCACTTCCAGGCTGCCGTCCAACAATTAGACAGAGGGTCATAATTGGCACTAAAATCAGGTTCCTCCACTGCCACCACGGTGTCGGCAGGCCGCACAGATCTCTGACTTTTCTATGCCAAAACGAACAACTATTCTGAGCATCGATTGTAACTCCCCAAGGGCCGTTATGCCATCCATGCCGAGAATTACCATAAAACCAAGGGGCTTCGCAGTTGTTACACACACGCAAACGTCAGTGGAAGCCCCGCCGCTAAGCTGGAGGTGTACGACACCTGTTCCCTCGCACTGCCACTTCTCCCCGCTCACAGTGACCATGTCGACGGCACCCTTCGTCCATGCCTGGCAGCACGAAAACATGGACGATACTTCGGGAACACCCGGTATCCACCAACACACGACGACGTACGCCCTCCACACTCACCATAGCACATGGTAACGCCTCACTCACTGACCGCCATGAGAGGAGGCTGGCGCTGACGCCCCCTCTCCATGCCCGTTTCCCGAACACTCTGATGCAATGTGGCCTAAACCACCACATTGGTAGCACCTTACTCGTCGCCGTGTGCGGCCATGAGCTTGTTGGCGAGCTAAACAGTCTCTGGCGAGATGATTAGGGCCACCACACACATAGCACCGTTGACTTGCAGCAGCCACACGAGGCACGGCGCCATAGCCTGCTGTGGCACCAAGGCACGCCTCCGATGATCCAAGGGGGCTGTCGTCCCTGATGACCGCACTTGCCCGCGTCAGAATCTGGTTCAAGTCAAGAGCCTCCATACGTGACCCCGCTCTGAGTAGCTGGCGGACTTCCTCCGGCAGTCCAGCCACGAAGGCGCAGGCAAGGGCTTTGTCACTCACTCCGCCAAACAGAGATGCCAGTCGCCGAAGCTCAGCCAAATACACATCTGGCGACTCTCCACTGCGCAACTTTCGGCTCACGAACTGTTCATAGGCCACGTAAGGATCTACTGCAAACGCGGCCAGCAGCAACTCCTTCACCTTTTCAGTCTTTTTCCTGTCCGCCTCGGCCAGCTGTAGGTACACGGCGAAGGCACCTCCCGTTAGGCGTAGTGGGATCACACTTGCTATATCGTCGACGCCTCGAAGCTTGCAGACTAATTCCAGCTTCTCCAGCCACTCCACCACAGCGTGCGCACCACTGCCATCGTACTCAGGGATCAGCTTCAGTCAAACTTATCCCCCATACTGCCTCGATAGCTTGTGGCAGTAAGGAAAACAAATCTTGCTTTTTCTCTTTACTTAACAAAACACGTGGAGGAAATAGTACACAGTTCACAACACAGCTACGGGTGAGTACTGGCGGCGGGGCAGCGAACAGGTGGCAGGTGTGGCGGTGGCGAGGTGGCTCTCGCGTTGTAGTCTGCAGGCGGACTGCCTTCCCTCGCTCCAGTGACTCGCCACTACACCTCTTGCTGACGTTACTCCTGCCTACGTGACAGCGCTGATACACCACCAACGACCCACTAACAATCAATTGTCCCAACAGTTAATAACAAATACTAATCACTTTACAACCCATTATATTACAGGTCCAATACTTGTTTTGACGTTTTTCTTACTTCGAACGTATTGAAAGAACCTTTTCGGGTTTGATTTGGATTCCTTTGCAATTTTTTCTTCATACTCGCGCTTTTTAGACTTAATTAGTCCTTTGCAGCGACGTTAGACGTCATTGTATTCTCCAGAATCGCAGTCTGCATTTGATCGTTTGTAAACTTTATTTGCTCGGCGCTTTCTGCCAATGATTTGTTGGATCTCATTATTCATCCAACTGGGTCTGTTTATGTTATTCAAACGTTTTCTTACCATGGGAACATGTTTTTCCACCACCGATTGGAGTTTATTAGTGAATACATTACACATGTTTTCGGCGTTATTACCATTTAGTAGGTCAATCCATTCAACTTCGCTTAGTACCCTGCTGATCTTCGTGAAATCTGCTTTATTATAATTTGGGACTAATAACCGATTTTCTATGATGTCTACATTGCAATTTATGCCGCATCTGATTAGCCTGTGATCACTGTTTGCCAAATGTTCACCTATATCGCAGTAATCAATCAGATCAATGTCGGTAGTGAAAACTAAATCTAGGATACTATTATCCCTTGTAGGCTCACGGACCACCTGATTTAAATATACTTCGTTCACCATATCAAGCAATCGCATTCCTTCTCTATCAGCAGAATTATTATTCCAGTTTATATGAGGTAGGTTAAAATCTCCACAAATAATTGTATCGTTATTATTGTTCACAACTGACTTTATCTCGTCATACAGGAGGCAATCTACTTCCGCATTAGATTTGGGAGGACCATATATTGTCCCAATAGTTAGCAATTTACCATTTAGCTTAATCTTTGCGTAGACTGAGTCATAATGATCTTTGTTTACTTTATCGATTTCGATTGCTTGCAAATTTTCTTTAATGTAAAGAATGACAACTCCATCTGCTTTATGCGTGCGACAATTTAGGAATGTCTTATAGCCTGGAATGGCTATTTCAGCTAATAAATGTTTATCTTCTGTGTTGACCCAACTCTCAGTGATACTGACGATATTAGTCGGTCAGCCCCGGTCCGAAATTTTGCTCACCGGTATCAAATTAGGGCGAGAATGCTAAGAGTGTTTTTTGAGAAGGTATAAATGCCTAGAGTTAGAAAACATGTGATAGCATTGTGGGGGTGGCAGCTTTATATGAGTTATCTCCCTTTTTCCAAAATGGCCGCCAAAATACACCCAATAATTATGAAATTTTTAAATTTCGTTTAAATTTCAAACTTATTCAGTATCCGAATGACCTCAGTGTTTCCAGTGAGTGCTTTTACCACATAAGGAAGCAGGAAATGTTTTGGTGGTTTTTTTATACTGCCACGTGTAACAGCGTATATCATGTCCTGGCTAAAGACTCGACAAAGAATAGCAGCCCTTTGGGATTTATTCGTAGTATAGTTGTATATCCAGTGAGGAGCCCGACCAGAAATCGCTGAAAATCATTTGGTATGGCGATATGAGTAGCTACATCAGACGGTGATATGGCCACGGGGTGAAAATCATGTCCTTCTTGATGGCCGTTCGGAATGTGACGAAGTTGATCTATGATCTTGTTGATATCTGTAGACTTTGCCTTCCAAAGCTTGAGTCCCTATGTAGATTTTGATTTCCCAAAGACAACACCTTTAATGAGACACAGCAGGGAAAACCATCAACAACTTTCCCTTGTCGTCGGAAAATATTTTACTGCACCTCCAAGCTCGGTTTTCAGTCTTCTGTGCATATTCTTCTTTGTTGAATCCTTCAGAAGATAACTCCACCAGACAACATTAATGATTCCAATTTTGTGGTCAAGGAGGTGACTGGTATAACCCTCTTTTTGGGGGATAATATCTTCTTGAGGTATTCGAAAATTTCTTGGTAAGCTTCTCCTTCAACCTTGTGATACAGTATAAATTCATCTGTTACTTCTCTTCTTCATTCTCATTGCTGTTCCTCTTTGTTCCTAGTGTAATTCCTATAGCATGAAGCGTGGTAGTGTGCCTCTGCGGCAACAATGTCTCTACTGGTTAGTGCTATCATCCTGCCGTCGCATTTCTGACGGCACTCTCTCTTAGTGTTTGATCTACTTCAGTTGTGAAGCTAGCGTAAGTGTTTCACGTGTATTGGAGTGCTTTTGAACTTGACCTTGCTACAGAATACGCAGATCGGAGCATAAACTCTTGATTCATGTTGATGTTCTGGAAGACTTTTTTGGAGGACAGTCACTACTACCAGATAGATCACTACTACATTCACCTGCTTTACTTTTCAGAGTTTCCAAGTCTCTTTTCAAAGGTGAACATGCTTCTACATTTTCGATGATAGAATATAATTGGAACTTCTTTGTCCTGAAGCGTTTTTGAAACGTCTAGAATGGGGACATGGTTCCTGACTTGGCGGGTTCAAGTAAAGGGTTTAAACCCGGAGGCATGGCTTTTAGGGCTGACAAAATGTTCATCTCCGTCGGATACTGCCTGGTGATATGATGCACAGTTTTTTGGCGGGTGGGCCCGTGGCGTTTCCATGTTAAAGGACATTCCAGGCCCCCTACGTTGAAGTTCCACAGCTACCACGACACCGGATTCTGGTCCCGGGTCTTCTCTACATCACCAGCCTTCAACATAGCTTCGAGAGGTAGTCGGCTGGGTACTCTACCTCTCCACTCCAAAAACCCGAAATTTCTCTGAACGCACGACCTGCGGGCCGCTGGTCTTCCGGCAGTGGTGGTCTCCTCGAGGGTCTCCAACGTCGCCAGTCGATCGTCCGGTCCGTCTCTCGCCGATGAAATACGACACCTGAAAAAGAATTTTTTTTAAAATTATATGTATGTATATTTATATAATTATATAATATACAGTTTGGAAAAGGGGGATAACTCCCATAAAGCTGCCACTGCCACAATGCTATCACATGTTTTCTAACTCTAGGCATTTATACCTTCCCAAAAAACACTATTAGCATTCTCGCCCTAATTTGATACCGACCAACCCCCCAGGCTGATCGCCTATATCTGGCGTTTCGGCAAAAACGTATGCTAATAATTCGTTACGCTTTAAAATAATGCTTCTGGCATTTGTGTAGAGTAATTTAAGTTCCTTGATAGTTTTGGTAGCCTTGCGTGAGGGTTTACCGGCAGGGCGTCTACGTTCCACTGTTTCAGGGCGCTTGATTAAGTTACTTTGATTAGTATTTGCGGAAACGGGACGTGACCCAGCGTTGCTGTGGTGTAAGAAAGGGGTTAAGGTGATGCTGCTACCGCCGTCCGCTCGTCGTTTTTTGATCTGTAAGAAGAATCTTTATCATTTAGCAGACGTCCTAATCGTGCATGGCCGACGGGGCTGAGGTGGAGTCCGTCATCCCCAAATAGGATGGAAACCTCAACCAGGATGGGATCCTCGTAAAAATTATCCCAGAAGTTTGCGAAGTCTACATTCTCCTGTGCACAAAGAGTCCTCAGTCGGTTATTTGCGCTGAACGCCTTATCGTAAAAACGTCGGCCTACTCCTAGTCTGGGGAGAATTCCTGAAATAATGATATGATTAGTTTTAGTCGTGAATATCCGGATCAACTTCCTGTACTTGTCCAGAATTTCTTCAGATCCGCTACTGTACACGTCGTTTGTTCCTGCATGGATGACATAGAGAGTGTTTTCGTTAGTGTTCTTTGTGACGTCATCGCAGGCTGCAGTGATGTCGTCGAGTCTTGCTCCTGGGAAACAGAAGCGCTTCCTTTTGTCACTCGTGACCCTACCACAAAACTCCACCAGTTGTCCTCGGAGAATTGAGTCCCCGATCAATACTGTCTCGTGTACTCTTCCTTAATTTCGCCAAGAACCTGAAATTTGTTGTAAGTTTGATCGTTAGGGCGCCTTGACTGCTGTTGGTCGTCGTGCTCCTCGCCTTACGGGAGCAAAGGGAGCAGGGGAAGGAGAAGACGAGGGAGCGGGGGAGGAGGAGGAGGCTGGCGTAGAGGAGTGAGAAGGGGGAGGAGGAGGAGGAGGAGGAGGAGGAGGAGGAGGAGGAGGAGGAGGAGGTGGAGGAGGAGGTGTAGGAGGAGGAGGAGGAGTTGGAGGCGGAGGAGGAGGAGGGGGAGGAGGAGGGGCAGGGGGAGGAGGAGGAGGAGGAGGAGGAGGAGGTGGAGGAGGTGGAGAAGGAGGAGTAGGAGGAGGGGGGAAGGAGGAGGAGGTAGAGGAGGAGGAGGTGGAGGAGGTGGAGGGGTTGGATGAGATAGAAGGGGATGTGGATACGGTTGGGCCGGGTAGATTTAGGGAGGTGGAGGATC
>JACEEZ010008575.1:65000-75000 GCA_016584305.1 Chionoecetes opilio
CGTGGTTGAAAAAAAGTGTGGAAGTGGACGCGCCAAGCTCCTCGGCACACTGTCGGAGGAGACGGGGACTTGGACGTTATCCGGCCCCACTGCTTTCTGCACGTCCAGATTGAACAGCAAACGCTTCACTTCAGCCGCACTCGTCACCCACTTCATAGTTTTTACTGAAATTCGGCAGTTGGGAGGCGTTTTTTCCCCAGGGTCAGAGACGCACATCTTTTCTGTGAAGTGCATGGCCAGGAGATTCGCCTTATCACGGGCAGTCTGAGCCCACAGCTGCCGTCCCGCGGACGGAGGGGAGGGACAGGTTTCCCCGCGACTTTACCTTGTGGATCCTTGACAAGGCTCCACCAACGCTTAGACCCGACCTGACCACACGCTTCAGTTGACCCCTTAGGTTCACTTTCATGCTCAGAGGCCCACTCCTGGGTAGTCCTCATTCCGCTTTGCCGATCTGTGCGTGTGTCTGTCCGGGCCGTGGGTGCCTCCCCTCTTGAGCAAGCCCAGGAGACGGTATTGGCGTTCAGAGGCCTGCGCGGCACTCAAGGTCCAAACCAAGGCTGATCAGATGCCTTGGTTTGTTGCAAGGGAGTTCCGGCACCCAGCGAACCTTTGGCATTGGAGCAGCTCGGTGAGCGCCCCACCTGCCTGGTCGATGGTCGCCGTGCGCACGTCCTCCCAGTTCGTCCTACACAGGGGGACCTCAGAGCTCTCCAGTTGGCAGCCCCACTTCCAGAGCGTGCGGGAATGTATCTCTCACGGGGTCTCTTGAAGTGGATCTTTGTAAGGCAGCCACGTGGTATGAGGGGCCCACAAAGTCAAGAAGGAAAACCACTGGACAGTGTGGGGGGGAAGATCCGTCACCAAGGGTCAAGGGACGACCCAGAAGCTGTGGGTGGGGGAAACGACACGTAATTGTGCCGATCGTACACAACTAACAGCGTGTTGAAGGGCGTCACGCACTACATTCTGGTTTAGCGTCACCAATGATTGATTAGATTATCGCCACTGGTTACGCTGTCATCATAGTGTCAATGTTCACTGTCAGGAAGGTCCAGTCGCACGTGCACTGCGAGGGGGGGACGATAACACCCACGCATAGCAACACTTTCCCATTACTACTCTATATATCTTTAGTGCTAGTAACTAAGGTCCTGGGCACGGGCACGGAGGGCTCAACATCTGTACGTGAGAGTTTCCTGTAACAGAGGCCACACCCCGCCTTTGAGGTGAGCGATCCTTCCTTAACCCATACCGAATATCCCCTTGCACGCGGGCATAAGGACTCAGGCACTGCTATCATCAGGAAGGTTTTCGCACACAACATATGTCCCCGGCCCGCGTTCTTAATAATAAAACTGTGAGTGAGCTCACCAACATTGGTGTGAACCCTCTCCAGATTAGCCGAAATAATTCTCACCTCACTGGTGTCGGGTTTGTAGCATCTCCGAGTGGGTTGCTGCGGCGCGGCTCCATAGTGGAGGGAGTGGGCAGGTAAGGTGAAGGGCCAGGTGGGATAGGGGACTGGGGCCCCGTGTGGGGCCGTCAGTACAGGCCCGGTGATCTCTGGAGAGAGGCAGGCTGTGAAGTTGCCAAGTGACGCTTACTCAGGGCGATTAGAGTCTCTGGCCACTCTGCCTCACCGCCTGCAACAGTGCATGCTGTCTCTGATCAGCAATTTTGAATCGCAGTTTGGGAGGGCAGTGAAAATGGCCTGGCACAGTCAACAACGCTATTCTTTGGCACTGGTTCTCGAGTGTGGCCTGAGCGTTTGCACTGAGGACACCTGGACTGTGGCGTGACGGGTTGGCTGTGGCTCGTGGATGAGTCACCGCCTCCTGGCGGGACGTCTGTCTGGCCGGCCGCTGTCTCCCCCAGGATGCGCTGTTTTCTCTCTGCTGTGGTCTCTCCTCTCTCTGGCTGTTGGGGCTGTCTGTACGTTTCTGGGGGCCTGCTGAG
Organism: Chionoecetes opilio; assembly: GCA_016584305.1. Classification (NCBI taxonomy): domain Eukaryota; kingdom Metazoa; phylum Arthropoda; class Malacostraca; order Decapoda; family Majidae; genus Chionoecetes; species Chionoecetes opilio. Next base: position 66,960 of record JACEEZ010008575.1, read on the forward strand.
GGCAGTGGTGGTCCCTTCTAGTCTCACTCTCCGAGTGGACTATTAGCAAAGCTTCACCACACGGACAGCGTTTGCCCCCGCTCCTCAGCAGTGCTTCTGGCACATGAGGTGAGGGAGGGTTTGATGGGAGGCGGAGGAGGGGGATTAATAATACCGCGGCAGTGTGTTGCCACCGTCCTCCCGGGGGTGGAGGGGAGGATAGCGGGCACAAACTCACCGTCAAGTTCTGGCAGGTCTGGCTTGTACAACGCATACTGACCTCTGCTGCTTTTTCGCGCTGGCGTGGGTGGCCAGGAGAGTGTCTACGATAGACAGCGCCTCCACCAGCCCCCCCCACCCCCGGCCGCTTGTATGCGAGGTCCTCTGTAACCGACCTTAGTTGTTTCAAGGTTGCTTTTGTAGAGGTCAAGTCCCGTCGAGATTTATGGACAAAGCGCACCAAATCCTCCTTCCGTAGGTCCGTTGATTTTCGTCCTCGGGTTCCTCCTCGGCAGGATCCGTGGAGGGTGGAGGGCAGGTGTGCCTGTGAGTTCGGTGGGAGAGGTTGTGACAGGGGGTCGTGATACGTTAACAGGGCTCGTATGCTGCCCCCTGTGTTGCCGCATCTATTACTGTACCGCCTCGCACAGACATCCGACGTGGCAGACGTTGGCTACAAGCCCCCTTCCTTGGTGGCACGGCTTAACTATCTGTTGAGTCCTCTGTCGGCCACAGACAGCACACCAAGAAACAGGTCTGTATCCGCTGATCCCGTGGGTATCTCAATAACGAACTCACAACATTCCAGACACATGTCTGATGCGTTGGCCAGAGAGAGGTGCGGCTCTGGAGTGATGGGTAGGGAAGACAGGTGGGAAAGGTCAAGGTTCACCGGCTGGGTTTTAGGCTTGTCCACTCAGGTCACGGGCCTCACACACGCGCAGGTACACGTGGCCTTCTCACATCACAACACCACAATAATTTTGAAGATTACGGGCACAGGTTACGCACTTCTTTCTCACACTATGTCTGAATGCTTTACTTTACCTTGCGCTAAGCGGTGGTGTAACTAGATGTCTGTATACGATGTGAGGTGGCCAGGAAACTCCTCTCTCTCTCTCTCTCTTCTCTCTCTCTCTCTTCCTCTCTCTCTCTCTCTCCCCTCTCTCTCTCTCTCTCTCTCTCTCTCTCTCTCTCTCTCTCTCTCTCTCTCTTCTCTCTCTCTCTCTCTCTCTCTCTCTCTCTCTCTCTCTTCTCTCTCTCTTCTCTCTTCTCTCTCTCTTCTCTCTCTCTCTCTCTCTCTCTCTCTCTCTCTCTTCTCTCTCTCTCTCTCTCTCTCTCTCTCTCTTTGTAAAACACGAACTCTTCTTTCAAACTTCCATTGATTAAACGTTTGAAGTAATATTTTTTTTGGCCTCGTATTTATTTTAGGCATTCAACCACCTTTAGTGGCGCGCAACCCTCTGCCTCGGCGTCCTAATCCCAATGAAATAGCCCATTGAAAAATAGCTCCAAATACCGCCTCCTCCGCCGCCCTGTTCACCTTCCTCTCTCTAACCCGCCCATCCGCCTCAAGAGTCGTGGGCTATTTTTTTTACAGAGTTCAAACGAATGAACAGAAAAGAGAAAAAAATAGCCAGAGTTAATTGAGTAACGTACGAGAATTCACATAAAAGGAATAGTTGGTGATTTCTTTTTGTTGTCGTTTTTTTTCGTTTTTTTTCTTGTTCTTTCGTAGGTACATTCTGGCTTACCATTCACGCAGGAGGCAGCCCGGCAGCCTCGCCCTGGGCTTCGGGATTTTTTATTCTTCGTTCTTTTATGCTGCACTTACTTATTTTCTTTGTTTTTGTGCTCTTTTTTTTTCAAGGGTGTTCCGTGCTGGCAACCTGTTATTTTGATTTTTTTAAAGGGAGTAGAGGGGGGTGATAAAGAGTGTGTGTGTGTGTGTGTGTCTGTGTGTGTGTGTTGGTTGAGTGAGTGTGTGTGTTATTCACCCCCATGGTCTTGTCCACGCGAGCTGGCTCGCGATCACCAGTTTTCACCGTCTCGGTGCGAGCTTGGAGCTCATTATTACCGATCTTTGGGCAATGCTGGGACCTCACACACCACACAAGACCCATCCCCTTGCTCAAGGGGGACAGTAACCGTCTGAATTTGTCAGTGAAAAATCCCCGGGAGCGCGAGGATTCGAACCACCTACCCACAGAATGGGAGCCCGTCATGTTATCAACCTGACCATCGCGTGGTGTATAGAGTGTGTGTGTGAGTGAGTGAGTGTGTGTGTGTAAGTGAGTGTGTGTGTGTAAGTGAGTGAGTGTGTGTGAGTGAGTGAGTGTGTGAGTGAGTGTGTTAGTAGAGTGAGTGTTAGTAAAGTGAGTGTTAGTAGAGTGAGTAGGTGAGTGTGTGTGTGTAAGTGAGTGAGTTGTGTGAGTGAGTGAGTGTGTGTTAGTAGAGTGAGTGAGTGAGTGAGTGAGTGAGTGAGTGAGTGAGTGAGTGAGTGAGTGAGTGCGTGCGTGCGTGCGTGCGTGCGTGCGTGCGTGCGTGCGTGCGTGCGTGCGTGCGTGCGTGCGTGCGTGCGTGCGTGCGTGCGTGCGTGCGTGCGTGCGTGCGTGCGTGCGTGCGTGCGTGCGTGCGTGCGTGCGTGCGTGCGTGCGTGCGTGCTGCGTGCGTGCGTGCGTGCGTGTGCGTGCGTGCGTGCGTGCGTGCGTGCGTGCGTGCGTGCGTGCGTGCGTGCGTGCGTGCGAGCGAGTTAATGTGTGAGTTAATGTGTGAGTTAATGTGTGAGTTAATGTGTGAGTTAATGTGTGAGTTAATGTGTGAGTTAATGTGTGAGTTAATGTGTGAGTTAATGTGTGAGTTAATGTGTGAGTTAATGTGTGTGTAGGTGAGTGAGTATGTGACTTAGTTTAATGAGTGAGTTCGGGAATGTTTGAGTAATGTTAAAGTAAAATAATACGTCAAGAAATTTAATAATCAGGTGAAAAAAAATAAAAAAATCCCTGCAAAAAAAAGTATACACAAATGATAACATAAAAAATGAAAATAAATATAATAAAGAATTTCAAATAGCAGCCATTATTTTCAGATTTAGTCATAAAGAGAGAATGATAACGGTGATAATGATAATAGATACAGATGGCGAACTCTTGACATTATGTATATTAAACAAGGTCGTTTGGCCATTATGAACGATTAGACATGCTGTGAATAACCATCGTTGATTTATGGGATGGAGGGGAAGGTAGAGGTGGAGAGAGGGGGAGCTAAGTGTATGTGTGTGTGTGTGTGTGTGTGTGTGTGTGTGTGTGTGTGTGTGTGTGTGTCAGAGGTGGGTATTTCCGCAAACATTTCCGCAAACCGCAACTTCCGCCAATTGCGGAAGTCAGAATTTGTTTGCGGATCTGCGGAAGTGTAAATGTTTGCGGATTTGTGTTTGCGGAAGCACTTACGCAAATATGTCTGCAAACTCTCAACATGATTCTCAACTTGATTCCTGCGCGGCTACGCGCACCGTCTAGAGAACGCTGCTTGCCCACCAGTAACTCTTCCTCTTTGAACAACGGACTTTTTGATGGCCACAGCAATCCTGTACTCTGGGACTGAGAGTGCTGTGAAGTGTGGGGGAGGTGTATCCAGCTTCTTTCCTATTAATAAAGGAGTGAGACAAGGGTGCGTCCTTGCCCCATCACTTTTCAACACTTGTATGGACTGGGTAATGGGCAAAGTTGTAGATCAAAGTGATTGTGGATCATCCCTCGGCAACATCAAGATCAATGATCTTAGTTTTTGCCGATGATGCAATAATCTTTGATGAGTCGCTGGAGGTCCTGGCTCTCGAGGCGCTGCACGAGGAGGCAAAGCCTTTGGGACTTGAGGTTTCCTGGCTTAAGACCAAGGACCAAGTGTTTGGAGGCTTACTATATGAAAACAGTACAGTCTTTTCATGCGTGCAGCGAGGATATTGAGATCTTGGAAAGTTTTACATACCTTGGTAGCGCAGTCCATAATGACGGCGGGTCACGTCAAGAAGTCTTACGGCGGATTGGCATAGCCCACGGTGTTATGGACTCGCTCATCAGGAGTATTTGGCGTTGTCGGTACCTGTGCAGGAGGACGAAGCTCCGGATCTTCAAGTCGCTTGTGATTCCTGTCTTACTCTATGGTTGTGAGACATGGACACTAAATAGCGACTTGAAGAGACGAATCGATGCTTTTGGTAATAAGAGTCTTCGCAGAATCATGGGGTATCGTTGGGATGAGTACGTGTCAAATCAGCAATTGCACCGTGAGACTGAATCGAGGCCTATTACGTGCATAGTTCGTCAGCGCCAACTTCGGCTATATGGACATGTGGCACGCTACCCTGAAAACGATGCTTCCCATCGGGTTGTCTCTGTAAGAGACAAACCGGCGTGGTGGAGGCCAAGAGAGCACCCACAAGGCTTGTGGCTGGGACAATTTGATGTTTCCTGTCGAGAGTTGCTTGGTATGGGAAGGGAGCCTGCATGAGGACTCGCGCCTAAATGTACAGTGCTTTTAAAATTGGAAGTCGCCGGAAGTCATAAAAAATATTAATCCCAAGCTTAACGTACAAGCACACGACCTACAAGCTCTCCCAAGCCTGATAAGAAAAAAAGGTAGCGATATCCAACCCGCAGAGACGCAAAGCAAGGAGGAGCAGAAGGCATCCACCAAAGAGCGTCGCCCGCTCATACGCGAGGCCGCCAGACTTCTCCTTAAGTAGCGGCTCACACTGTACCCACATCATGCTCACCTCTACCTCTGAGGAGAAAACATCTCTCCACTTTGCTGAAAAAGGGTCCATGACCCGAAATCGTGATACAGCAAAATGACCAGCTACGGCGAAGTCATACACTCGATCTCTAAAGAGAATAAGACACTTTTAAGACAGATATCAAATATCTTGAAAAAGATAATAAACGTTGAATTAGCCATCACTTTTAACGATATATATATATATACATATATATATATAATATATATAATATATATATATATATATATATATATATATTTTAATATATATATATATATATATATATATATAATATATATATATATATATATATATATATATATATATTTACATGTTGTGCCTATAACGCCTGTAGGCAGTGGTGACCCGGGGCTCGGATGGTAGGCTCTAGTCCGGCAGCCATAAGTACATTTTTCTTATAACCTTGTTTTGGGGTCTTAAGTTTTTTTTTCAGTGGATTTTGTTTGCCAACACATCCAGTTTGAAAAATATATATGTTGGCTCGCTGTCAGCCTTGGGCAATTTGAGATAATTAGCATAAAACAAAATGGCCGCCAAAATTATATCAAAATACATAAAATACCATACTTCCCTTGAAAATTCACACAGAGGGTCAACCAATACATGAATTCCAGGGCATTTTGATCCAAAAAATCTATTTCTGGTATTTTCAAACTCAAAATAGCCCCCGTTTTCAAAATGGCTGCCCAACAAATAAGAAATTGAAGGTTACAAATCATAATATTGACGTATGTATGATTCGTACACTTTGTTAATTTACTAGTAGATTTTACTTGTACATTTACTCATGAAATTATCTGAAGGTGCAGGGTTTATAGTTTTTGATAGAAACTGTTGAAAACTAGAGATGCCTGAGCATGCTATATTCACATCAGATATGTATAGGTGATTGATCCTCACCTGTTTGTTTCCTCGTAATCCTCACATCCATTTGTTGTGTGGCATTTTATTTTTCTGTTTATTGTTTATCATAAAGGAGTGAATGTCCTTGCACTACCAGGGCACACTGGTGACTTCACTGCTGTGAAACCCATCATGGGGTTCAGTGTCAGCTAAGATGTAACTTAGTGTCCCAAATGTTATCTAAATTGCCCCATGTAAGTTAGATAACCGTACCTGAATAGACAGGGTGTACCATCGCGGGAGAGCCGAGCCAAGAATGAAGGGGCTTAATTCAGTCGGATGGTGTACAGATCGCACGGGACTTAAATGGCACTGGATGAACGATCGGGCTAGGAGTAGTACTGTACATAAACTGTGTGAACCTAGTTGTATCCCATACATGAAAGTGCATACTGTTAAAGGTGGTAAAAGGATAAACCCTCGGCCTTTAACAGAGACCAATGTTCTAAGTGTTAGATTGGTACTAGTGTAAGTTATTGCTACAGTTTACAATCTACAATTGAAGTGTACATGCATATGAAACAAAGCCAGTATGGAGGAAGAATGCTATTTTGCTTGGAAGTTGAAATGCACAGATTCGAAGAAGAAAGAAGTCTTGATAAATGCTAAAGCTAAGAGGATAGAAAATATTATAAGAAGCAGTAAAATATACAAAGATGAAATCAATCAGAAACTGCAGTTGTAATATGATAATGACACGGATCTGAGTTTGAAGGTCCATAGCTCATGTGTGAATAAATACTTGCATCCAAAAGAGGTTCAAAGGGCCCTGAAAGGCCAAAAGGAAGATGAAGAAGAAGCAGATACTGCCCCTAGAAAACGAGAAAGACGTTCTGAACAACTGAAGTTCAATTTCTTTGAGCACTGTATATTTTGTGGAGAAGATTGCCAAGTTAAGAAGGACCCCAAGCATCCATCAAGATGGAAACCAGCATATCTCTGCAGACAAGTTAACAGGCCAGAAAAGAAAATGTCCCTTAAGACAGAAACTCTTGCAAAATGTGATGAACGGAATGATGACTAGGCAGCACAAGTTCGGATTAGGGTGAGTGGAGATGTCAGTGATTTGCACGCAGCTGATGCACGCTACCATGTTGCATGTCGTACCAACTTTATGTCAAATAGATCAACCTCTGCTGCGGTAAAGGAAGCACAGGCAGATAAGCCTGAGTTGGATAAAGGTTTGCAGGTTGTTATCAGTATCTTAAAGGAAGACATGTCACATATTTGGAACTCAGTTGATCTGTTCAATTTGTACATAGAAAATGAAGGCAATGCTCTATCCCGTAGACAGCTAATAGCAGAACTATCTGCGCACTTTGGTAAAGACCTTGTAGTTCTGTCTTCCCCTGGTATTGCCTCAATATTAGCCTTTCAGAGTAAGGCAGCAGATGTTCTACGCATCATTCCAGATGCAGAAGATGATGACACTGGTATTGCAATTCACAAGGTTAGGAAAAAGATATGTAAAGAAGTCAATGAAATTACATTTGATAAAAGTAGCTATAATACCAAGATGAATCATGAAATTGCCTCAGAATATGTAAGCAGTACAGTTCAGGATCTCCTTCCTCGTTTGTCACCTAAATTAGATAACAGCTTACCTGCTCTTTTGATAGGTAACATTATCACATCAGTAGTAATAAACAATCCAACTCCATTGCAGATTAGCCCGGCTGTATTTCTACGAGATTCAAAAGAAGTAGTCAAGACAATGAATGACTTTGGAGTAACATGTACCTATGACGAGTTGCTACGGTTCAAAATGTCTGCAGCTGTAGGTGCGGCAAAAAATACCAAATTAACAGCAATTTCAAGGGTAGAAGATGGTCTTGTACAAATTGTAGCAGACAATTTTGATGCAGACATTTCATCTCAGAATGGTAAATTATCAACCCATTCTTTGGCTGTCCTCATGACTCAATCTGATGTTAATGCACAGCAACAAGAGCAGAGTATTCAACGCCTGCAAAAGGAAGAGATGCCACCAGAAATAGATTATGAACTTGAAATTGTTAGGTATAATGATCCCAAGAAACCAAATTTACCTGCTGAATTTGTGAAAAGAGAAATACCTTCTCTAAGTCTCTTAGCACATAAAGTGGTTTCACAGCGAAGAGCCAATGAGACAGATTTTGCTTTCCTTGCAGATAAAGTAAAGTTTGATAATTGTCCAGAGTTCAATGGTTACAATACCCGTCTGTGTCGTGAGCAAGGTCAGTCCCCTCAACCAAAACCTAGAGCGGTATATCTACCATTGATTGATATTAGATATAGATTATGATTAAGTATAAAAATACACAAGAAAAAGGCAGCTATTTTGAAAATGGTGGTCATTTTAGATATGAAAATACCAGA
>JACEEZ010008576.1:0-11915 GCA_016584305.1 Chionoecetes opilio
AAAAAAAAGTTAGGAAAAGAAAAAAAAATAAAGAGTTAAAATAAGAAGAAAAGAAAAAAGATAAATAATTAAAGTAAAAGTAAAAAAAATAAGTAAAAAAAAGTAAAAGCGAAGAAAAAAAGAAGAGGGAGAGAAAAAGCAAAAAGCGGAGGGGTAGATCCCTTTTTTATCTCGTTTTATTTTCCGCTTTGCTACAATTTAAAGCCCCTTTCCGAGACGAGAGGATAAAGAGACGTCGAAAATTAAATAAAATTTGCTTTTTGGGAAATTTTTTTCAGTTTCCTTTCCCTTTCTTCTTTATTGTTATATTTCAACTTTTTTTCGAGTTTTTTTATATTTAAAAAAAACAATAAAAAAAAACGCTTTGATAAATGAAACTATCGTCGAAAAAATATTTTCTTTTCCCCATTTCACCAATTTTTTCATTCACCTTTTTTCCACACTATAACATCCCCAACATCCCCACCATATCACCCCCACTATACCAGACTACCACACACCACCACCACCCCCACCCCCACCACCACACCCCCACCACCACCATACTTCCACCCCACCACTCCCTCCACCCCCCCATACACCCACCCCCACCACACCACCCCCACCACCACCACTCCCATACCCCCACCACCACACCCCCACCAACCCCACCACCACCACCACCCCCACCACCACCACCCCCCACCACCACCATCATGAAAAACCAAAGTCTAATTCCGTCTCGGCCAGCTAATTAACTCTGCCAAACACAATATCTTAATTTTTTTCTTCTTCTAATTTTCGTTTAACCAAATTTCTACCATCTTATATCTTACCTATCTTCCTTGACTTAAAAGTAGCCATGTTTTAATTTTTGTGTTCAATGGGTAATATCGCACCGTCAGCTCTTAATTTTTTTGGGGAGGTGGTGAGGGAAGAGCCAGAGTTGGTGTGCTGTATGGGGTGTTGTGTGGTGTGTGTGTGTGTGTGTGTGTGGGGGTGTGTGTTGTGTGTGTGTGTGTGTGTGTGTGTTTGTTGTGGTGTGGTGTGGGATTGTGTGTGTGTGTGTGTGTGGTTTTTTTGTGTGGGTGTGTGTGTGGGTGTACGTGTGTTGGGGCGTGTGTGTTGTGTACGTGTGTGGGGTGTTCACCATGGGTCAGGAAATTGGTAAAAAAAAGTTGAAAAAATTTATCCCCGGTACACGAGACTTTGGGGAATTTTCAGCAGCTCAGCCCTCTCTCTTTTTTACTCCTATCTTCTTTTTTTCCCCTTTTCTCTCTCTCTCTCTCTCTCTCTCTCTCTCTCTCTCCCCTCTCTCTTCTCTCTCCCTCTCATTTCATCATGTCTATATCCTTTTTCCCTTCACTGACAAATTCGGGCGTTACTGTCCCCCCGAGAAAAGGGGGGGGGGGGGGGGGGGGTGGTGTGTGAGGTCCCCGCATTCCCAAAAAATCGGTAATTGAGCTCCAAACTCGCACCGGGAGGGTGAAACTGGCGATCGCGGTCCGTCTCGCGTGAAAAAAGCCCATGGGTGAAAAACACACACACACGCCTTTTACAAACACAGAAACACAGAACACCCCTCGTAACAGAGAAAATACGCCATATCATCGTAATGTCATGCATACGGTTGTGGGCGACTAGGGTCCTCGTAAATCTTTGCCTGGCCAAAAACACGTCGAGTTTACGTCTTATTTGGCCAACACACAGCCATTAGCCCCCCTAGTGGCTCGTGCTCGAAGCCCAACATTTAAGTTTTCACCCTAAGTTGACCGTTTTTTGTACCCGAGAGAGAGAAAAATTGTAGAGGGGGAAGCGGGTTTTGGGGGACGAGGGGGGGGGGGGAGAGGGGAGAGGGGAGAGAGAGAGGGAAGAGAGAGAGAGGGGGGAGATAAGAGAGAAAAGAAGAAGAAGAGAGAGAAAAAGAAAAAGAGGAGAGAGAGGGAGAGAAGAGAGAGAAGAGAAGAGAGAAGAGAGAAGAGAGAGGGGAATACATAGAAACAACAGACAGAGAAAGACAGAAAATACAGACGGGAGGACATACAGACAGAGGAAAAAAATACAAAGAGACAAACAGATAGACAGGACCGACAGAAGAGGGGAGACGACAGAAGAGAGAAAGAGACAAGACAGAAGACAGACAGACAAAAATAGAAAAGACAGACTGAGAAGACGACAGAAAGAGGAATAAAGTACAAAAACTCGCCACAGCAGGAACGGGTAGATGCAGGGACGTAAGGTTAATAATGGAAGTACTGCACGTGTTTTTTTTGCAAACGACAGGAAATGTTCAGCGCTGTCGAGAGTCAAGGGGGGGATGACAGGAAGGTAAATACACAACCCCCAGGAACGATAACGATTACGATAAAAGAAGAAAATGAAAGGATAACATAAGTAAGTAAGTAAGTAAGTTTAGTAAGTAAGTTTAAATAAGAAATAAGAAGTAATAAAATAAGTAAGAAGTAAAGTAAGTAAGTAAATAAGTAAGTAGGTAAGTGAAGTAAATAAGTAAGTAATAAGTAAGTAGGAAAAAGTAAGTAAGTAAAAGTAAATAGGGAAGTAGGTAAGTAAGTAAGTAAGTAAGTAAGTAAGTAATAGGAAGTAAGTAAGAAGAAGTAATAAGTAAGTAAGTAGGTAAGTAGGTAAGTAGGAAAGTAAGTAAGAAAAGAAGTAAGTAAGAAGTAGGTAAAAAGTAAGTAAGTAATAAGTAAGTAAGTAAGTAAAAAGTAAGAAAGTAAGTAAAAAGTAAGTAAACAGAAATATAAAGAAAATGAAAATACAACAGAAAATTAAAATCGCATCAAAGTGAAAGGAAAAACTCTAAATAAACGTCAAATGATAAATAGAAACAATGAAAAGAAGGACAAGAGAAAGAGATGAAGAGTTAAAAAAAAACTCCCCCTACACCGGAAGGGTGGAGGATGGTTGGAGGATGGTTTTGGGGGGTGGATGGGTGGGAGGAGGATGGTTTAGGAGGAAGGAAGGAAGGAAAGGGAAAGGAGGAAGGGAAAAAGGGAAGGAAGGGAAAGGGAAAGGGAAAGGGAAAGGGGGGGAAGAAAGGAAGGAAGGAAGGAAGGGGGGAAAAGGAAGGAAGGAAGGAAAAGGGGGGAAAAAAAGGAAGGAGGAAGGGAAAGGAAAGGGAAAGGGGGAAAAAAAAAAAAGGAAGGAAGGAAGAAAAAAAAAAGAAAGATAGAAGGAAAGAAAAAAGAAGGAAGGAAGGAGGGATGGAAAGCAAAACGTTCGAGGGAAGAAAGGGAACATTGACTTTGCCCGTTCTAAAAATAGCCCCCCAAGTTATTGGGCACAACCACACACACACACCACAAACAACCAGACACACACACACACACACACACACACACACACACACACACACACACACACACACACAAACTGCTCAAAGGTCAACATGAAAAAAAGAGAAAAACAGTTTCCGCAATCAGGGGAGAAAAGCCAAAATATTTCCATTTTGGCGCCGAATGAAGAAACTTATAACACATGGACCAAAATCAGCTACCTTTTTTATTTATTATCAATGTATTTTAGTGGTAATGTTTGTATACTGTACTCGAATTTTTTATTTTTATTAGTTGTGTGGGGGGGAAATTGAGAGGGTGGTTTGATAGAGGGGGAGATAATAGATAGATAGATAGATAGTAGATAATAGATAGATAATAATAGATAGATAATAATAGATAGATTGATGTAGATAAAAAAAAAATTGCCCGCACAACCAAAATAAAATCAATAAATATAAAACCAGACCCGTAAATTTAATTAAATAAAAATTCAGGAAAAAAAACACTAATACAAAATCGTGAAAACGAAAAAAATTATTTCCTCTTAAAAAGAGGAAAAGTGATGAGTATGAAACAAAGGGGAAAAACAATCTGTATCAATTATGATTTAACCCCTTTAAGACCCACTCTGATAAAAATAGTTAAAGAAAGAGACTAAAAAAGAACAAATAAACACATAAAAGACTCATAAGAGATTTTCCCCCCTTATTTGAGTCTTCGTGGGTCCTTGAAAACCGTGTCGAAAAGTGCCAAAAAAGCTGAGGAAAAAGGGGGAAAAGGGGGGCTCGGTTTGGGTTTGGTTGGGTAAAGGGGGAAAAAGGTTACGATGGGTGCTGACGCCCCTCATACTGATTCACCTAATTTACTAACGTCCTCAGGGGAAAGAGGGGAGGGAAGGGGAAAAAAAAAGGAATAAAGGGGAGTGAAAGAGGGAAAAGAAAATATAAGAGAAGAGAAGCAGGTAAAAGGGGAAAATAAAAAAAATAGTAAAAAGGGAGGAGAAAATGGGGGGGAAAAAGGAAAAAAAGGAAGAAAAGGGTGGGAGAGGGAAAATTAAGGAAAAAAAAAGATGAAACGTGTAGAAGGAAGTGTGATGGGGGAAAAATTAGACCAACGGGTGGTGAGAAAAGAGAGAGAGAGGGGAGAGAGAGGAGAGAGAGAGGAAAAAGGAAGAGAGAGAGAGAGAGAAGAGAGAGAGAGAGGGGAGAGAGGAGGAAGGGGGGGAAAGAAAAGAGGAAAGAAGAGAAAGAAAAGAGGAGGAGGAGAGAAAGAGAAAAAAGAGAGAGAAGAGAGAGAGAAGAGAGAGAGAGAGAGCGAGGGAAGAGAGAGAGAGGGGGGAGAGAGAGAGGAGAAGAGAAGAGAGAGAGAGAGAGAGGCCCGTTTGAGGATAAAAGGGAAAAAAAGGAAAGATAATTTCTCCAATCTCAAAAAAAAACTCTTGTAAAATTTAATATAAAAAAATTTTCTTAAAAAATGCCTTGACGGAAGGACTTGGGTTTGGCGGTCGGGAAAAAAGGGGACGATAGATAACGGGTTGAAAAAAATTTACGAGGAATACATCAGAAGGAATCGTGACCCTTTTTGGTAGCATGTGAATCTAATATTTTTGTTTTTTTTTTAATTAAACGCGAAAGTATTAGTCTTAGGGAAAACAAAAATGGGGAAGAAAGATTTATAATAAAAACGGGGGAAAATATAGATCAGAAAGGGAAACGTGGCCCTGGGCATGTCTTTTAGTCGGGTTTTCCCGGGCAGTCGAGGGACGGGGGTTAGGTCCCTTTTTAAAAGGGGTAGGGTTTAAAAATTATTTACTATAATAAATATACTTACTAAAATAGCCTTCTATCTATATTTAAATATCTATACTAAATAAACTTATTAACTATCCTTACTAACTTCTTACTATTATATACTAATATACTTACTATATATATCTAACTATACTTACTAGATAACTTTCTAAAATATACAACTATATTTCTAATATATTACTATCTATACTACTAACTATACTTTTCAGTATATATCCAACTTACTTTCTAGAATACTTACTAACTATATTTTAGCTATATTCCAACTATATTTCTAGAAAATTAAAACTATACACTAACTATATTACTAACTATACTTTCTAATACTACAAATACCTTTCTAACGATACTTCTAAATTTCTACAGAATACTTACTAACTATACTTATAAATTACTTAAACATACCCACAAAACCTTTCTAAAGATACTTCTAACTTTACTACTAAATTATTTTTTAAAATTACTTCTAACGATTTTTTAACATACTACTAAGAGTATTTAACTACTTATAACGATTATTAACTATACTTACTAACTTATTATTAACTAAAATTTACTTTAACTTACAAAACATCTAACTATTTTTACTACTGTATTATAACTTACAAAACTATACACAAACATACACTAACTAAAACTTCTCTTTTACTAACTATACAACAATTTACTAATATTTTCAAAACTATACTTACTAACTAACTAACTAACATTACTGATTTTACTAACGTACTTACAAACTACTAATTTACTTACTTACTGTACTTACTAACTTACTTACTAACTATATAATTTAATTTACTTACTGACTTACAAACTATACTTTTTAGCTAACTTACAAAACTAAACTTACTAACGCTTCATTTTCCATCACATTTTTATCAGTCATAAAGTCAATTAACCAATCGCCCACAAATTTCCCCCATTTCCCACATCTTTTAAACTTTAATTAAAACCTTTCACGCCCAGACTTTCCTTTGCTATATTAACGTCGTTGGTAGCCCCGAAATTTTCAAAAGTAGCTTAATATACTAATTTCTAGGGGGCAAAAGGGTACTAAAATAGGTCTATCATAAAATATTGGTTATAATAATTAAAAAAGTCTAATGGTAGTGAAATTTTGGATGGAAATTGCGTTCTGGGGCTCAAAGGGTTAAATTTAAAAACCACAACTATATTACACTACTATAGATTACTACCCCTTTTAGCTTTTGCCTCGCCCTTCCACTGTATGCCCTTGCTTTCCGGGGTGGGAAAGAAAAAAATTATTGGTTGGGTAGAAATGATATTACATTAAATATATACAAAGTTATTACTTTACTTATTATATTTTATATATATGACCTCATTCGGTCAGCGGTCGAGTCCACAATTCGTCTGGTGTGGCGCTTTGTATAGCATAACCTTGTAGTTGGTACTTGCAAAGGTTAGATAGGATCAAGTATTTTTATTATATTTACTACTAAAAATCGAAGACCTATCGTCCTCTATCTATATTTATCGATTATAGTTAGTAGGCCAAATATCGTAATTATTTTTTTATTTTTATTTTCCATTATATTGAACGGGCCCTTAGCACAAAATAAGTGGGTTCATTCATAACTTTATCTTTGTTTCTCATTTGTTCTAAATTCATGTTCCAAAGAGCCCACTTATATCATTTCCTTGAAAATAGATTAAATATAGAATTACGATAAAATTTTCTTTATTTGTTTACGTAGTATCTCCTACATTTTTTTTCCCTTTGTATACCGTGTGATTTCTTGAAAGGACATTCCATTACGTCAAGAATTTTCTTGTTCATGTCACTCGCCTTCTTTTAACATTATATATACGTCAAATATTTTAGTAGGGGTTTGGGTTGTAATAGTAGTAGTGGTAGAAAGTGGTTTTTAGTAGTAGTAGGAGTGTGGTAGTAGTAATGCAGTAGTATTGGGGGTTTGAAGTAATAAAAAGTCTTTAGAAGTGGTGGCAATAGTAGGTAAATAGTAGTAGTAAGTTTTTTAGTAGTTATTAGTAGTAATTTAGAAGTAGTAGTATATAGTAGATTAGTATAGTAGTAGAGTAGTAGTATAGTAGTAGTATGGGAGTGTAGTAGTAGTGGAGGAAGTAGAAGTATTTAATGGTAGTAGTAGTAAAGTGGGGGTAGTTTAGTGTAGTAGTAGTAGTAGGTAGTAGTAGTAGTATATAGTAAGTAGTAGTAGTAGTAGTAGTAGTAGAAGCAGTAATGGTGGTAGTAGTAGTAGTAGTTAGTAGTAGTAGTATTAGTAGTAGTAGTAGTAGTATAGTAGAGTAGTAGAGTAGGGTGGATGGGTTTTGGAATAGAGTGGGTTTATAAATTTAGGGGTTATTTTAGTTAGTAAATGTTATGTATTTTTAGGGTAGTTGTAGGTTGGATGCCACAGTCAAAGGGGAGGTGGGCATGGCGTACCCGCCGCAAATAAAGAGGCGGTGGAGGTATATAGTAGTAGTAGTAGTAGTAGTAGTAGGTTAGTAGTAGTAGTAGTAGTAGTAGGTATTTAAGTAGTAGTAAAAAAAAAAAAAAAAAGTAGTAGTAGTAGTAGTAGTTAGTGATAGTAGTAGTAGGTAGTAGTAGTAGTAAGTAGTAGTAGTAGTAGTAGTAGTAGTAAGTAGTAGTTAGTAGTTAGTAGTAGTAGTAGTATGTAGTAGTAGTAGTGGAGTTTTCATTTTCATGTCACGGATTATTAATTTTGGGGGTCCCCGCGATGTCGAAGAAAATTGACCCTGTACTTGCATAGAAAATTGTGTCATTTGATGAAATGTTTTTGTGTGTGTGGGGTGGCGTGTGGCGTGGTGCGTGTGCTGTGGGTGTGCGGTTTTTGTGTTGTGTGGTGTGTGTGTGTGTGTGTGTGTGTGTGGGGTTGTTTGTTGTGGGCGTCCCTGGCTAGCGTCTCGACGATCACTGCCTTCAAACCTGTAATACTTGGGAAAGGTAATTTTTTTCACATGAATATCGTCTTTTCATACATTTCCTCCTCCTCTCTCTTCTCTCTCTCTCTCTCTCTCTCTCTCTCTCTCTCTCCTCTCTTCCCCCTCTCTCTCTCTCTCTCTAACAGTTATATTCAATTTCCACACTCTTTCCTGCTCCATTTTACATTTTTCCAGTTATTCACTCCGGCACGTAAAGCTCTTCTTCCCGCTGCCCTCGTTTAATAACATTGCATTCATTCCTTATATTTTTTTTT
Source organism: Chionoecetes opilio (assembly GCA_016584305.1). Taxonomy (NCBI): domain Eukaryota; kingdom Metazoa; phylum Arthropoda; class Malacostraca; order Decapoda; family Majidae; genus Chionoecetes; species Chionoecetes opilio. The sequence continues at coordinate 8,293 of JACEEZ010008576.1, forward strand.
TTTTACATCCTCAATCTAGCGACTGTCATACTAATTAAAGTCCTTCACTATACATCATGCAAGACATATCTACTACTTTGGGTTTCTGGCTTCTTTTGTTACCTCATTTTGTTCACCTTGGCCAGTTTCCTTTGTGATGTAATACGAACTATACTAAAATAGACATCGTATCAAAACACAAAATTTTTAATGGTCAAACGGAGATAGATTTTAAAAAAAGTGGTATACAATTTAATTGACGTTAAAAAACACACAATTGGTTATAAAATCATGTTTTAAATCCTTATGAAAAAATGCATCTATGAAATCTAAAAAAATCTATAAAAATCTATATAAAACTATAAAATAATCGACACTATCTAAAACGGTATCTTATTACGTTTTTTTTTCGTTGCATGAGTGAATGTCTCTTGGATTAGTATAGGTTTCTCCATATCTCTCTATCATCATTATATAATTGACCTTGAATTGTATATTGAAGGGACAGTGGGTGGTTAGAGGGTCACATCAGGTAGTGGGTAAGACAGGAATGGGACAGGTAAGTACGTGTTGTAGACAGGACATGTGTAGGGAGAGGAAGAGACGCGTTGTGGACAGGACACTTGGTGGGTAAGACAGGAATGGGACAGGAAATAGACGTGTTGTAGACAGGAAGATACGTGTTGTAGACAGGACAGGTAGTGAGTAAGACAAGTGTAGGGAGATGTGTATAGGATTGTGGACAGGACACGTAATTTGGGTAAGACAGGAAAGAGACGTGTTGTGAACAGGACAGGTTTGGGTTAGACAGGTGTAGAGAGAGGAAGGGACAGGTAGTTTGGGTAAGACAGATGTGGAAGACGTGTATGGGACGTGTTGTGGACAGGACAGGTTGCTTGGGCAAGACAGGTGTAGAGAGAGAAAGGGATGTGTTGTGGACAGGACAGGTTGCTTGGGCAAGACAGGTGTAGAGAGAGAAAGGGATGTGTTGTGGACAGGACAGGTTGCTTGGGCAAGACAGGTGTAGAGAGAGAAAGGGATGTGTTGTGGACAGGACAGGTTGCTTGGGCAAGACAGGTGTAGAGAGAGGAAAGGATGTTTTGTGGACAGGACAGGTTGCTTGGGCAAGACAGGTGTAGAGAGAAAGGGATGTGTTGTGGACAGGACAGGTTGTTTGGGCAAGACAGGTGTAGAGAGAGAAAGGGATGTGTTGTGGACAGGACAGGTTGTTTGGGCAAGACAGGTGTAGAGAGAGAAAGGGAGGTGTTGTGGACAGGACAGGTTGTTTGGGCAAGACAGGTGTAGAGAGAGAAAGGGAGGTGTTGTGGACAGGAGAGGTAGTGAGTAATACAGGAAAGGGACAGGAAAGGGAGGTGTTTAGGACAGGAGAGGTAGTTTGGGTAATACATGTGTAGGGAGACGTGTATGAGACGTGTTGTGGACAGGACAGGTTGTTTGGGCAAGACAGGTGAATAAAGGACCAGTGTTGATGCGACAGGTGTGAGAACAGGAAGCAGGTGGTCACGGCAGCTCAGGTAATGAGAAAAGGTGTTGTGTGGATAGGGTAGATAGGACAAACGCGTAAGGATGAGAATGATGTGAACTGGAAGAATGGAAGAAAAACTAATAGTGAACTAGAACTATGTAACAAAAACTAATAGTGAACTCGAACTATGTAACAAAAACTAATAGTGAACTAGAACTATGTAACAAAAACTAATAGTGAACTAGAACTATGTAAGAAAAACTAATAGTGAACTAGAACTATGTAACAAAAACTAATAGTGAACTAGAACTATGTAACAAAAACGAATACAAAAGAACAAAAAAAGGCTGTGAATAAAAAGAAACTAGCAATGTAACAAAAACGAATACTAAATACGAAGACAAGAGGTTATTATTGGACGAAGAAAAGTCTAGAAAAGGACTAAAAATGATGGGAACTGGAACCATGTAACAAAAACTGATGCTGAAGACTAAAAAAAAGGGGGAAGAAGGCTAAGAAAAAGAAAACTAACTAACATTTTATTCATACTAAGGAAAACAACTATGAATAGAAATAAACTAAGACGAAATTATCTCATTATATAGCGTATATAATGCATTAGAAGTAGAAAAAAGGAGAAATCACGTTTTTTTTCCGCACTGAGAGACATATGAGGAGAATACATGAGAGGTACAGAATAGAATCAAGAACCTTCCCACACACACACACACACACACACACACACACACACACACACACACACACACACACACACACACACACAACACACACACACACACACACACGCACACACACACACACGTCCACTGTACCACACACACACACACGCACACACACACCACACAGCACATACACACACACACACACACACACACACACACACACGTCCACTGTACCACACACACACACACGTACACACACACACACACACGCACACACACGCACACACACACACACACACACGTCCCACTGTACCCCACACACACACACACACACACACACACACACACACACACACACACACACACACACACCACACAACACACACACAACACACACACACACACACACACCACATACACACACACACACGATATTCAAGAGCGCCAGTTCGAGCCCCGAGGAGGTTCTTAGAAACCCTGGGCAAGGCGGGAGGTGAAGGATGATGTAATGAAATATATTGATCTATTTCTTCAGAGTTGCACAATTCCTTGTCCCTGTATTTTCCTGCTCCCTTCCCCTTATATTTTACTTTGTTTCAATTATATTCCTCCACGTTTTGTAGATCATATATTTCAGACGACACATAGGAAGAATAAAAAAAACGTTCCATACAAGTAAAAAACACGTATTCCTCCTAAAAAAACTGGTAGAATACATGTACGTTCCATGCAAATCGATGCCTTGAAAACGGTGAGAAAAGTAAACTGTAATATTGTAGAGAATTAATATGTTTTCAGTCGACAAGGAGGAAGAATAAATAAGGTTCCATACACGACAAAAACACGTATTCCTCCAAAAAATAACTGGTATAATACAACCATACATGTCGTACCCTCTAGGTCGTCGCCTTGAAAACGGTGAGAAAAGTAAACTGACAAGCAAAAAAGGAATAATACTCTTACTAAAAAATATAAGAAGGTTCCATGCAAGTAAAAAACACGTATTCGTCCTAAAAAAACTGGTATAATACATGTACCTTCCATCCAAATCGACGCCTTGAAAACGGTGAGAAAAGTAAACTCATGAGCAAAAAATAATAATAATACTGTTACCCCCAAAAAGAAATACACATACTTTATTTTCTCGCATATTTCAAGGGAAAGAAAGACGGTATCTCATCTCACGTGATGGAAAACATGCTTGCAGATGAACACGCGAGAAATATTTGAGACGCGAGAGGAACAAGGAGGTGGAGTTGGACCCAGGATGAAAAAATATATACAGATACATATATAAATAAAATTGTGAAGAGACGGAATACAAATGTCAGGAGGAGTGGAAGAGGAATAGAGACAGGAAGGGGAGGACAGGAGAGTAATAGGGCTGGGGCAAGAAAATGAGTGGAGCTGGAAGACTGTAGGACCCAAGGGAATGTGGACGGAGAGTGACAATGATCTGCAGATGACCCATATTG